>VDFB02281492.1:994884072-995172251 GCA_007258455.2 Sequoia sempervirens
AGGAGTTGAATACTTCTCAATCCAACCGAAAAGAAAATAGAATTTATTGAATTTAAACATATTCCAATTTGATAAAATACAATCTAATTTGATCTCAGGTTCAATGCATCTGTAATTCAAGTTGATTGAAAATTTGATTGAAAAGAGATCTAAAGTGAACTTTTTCAATGAAAGTTGCAATAGAATAACATTGGAACTGGTAAGTTGTTTCTCGATTGTAGTTTTAGGCATGAGACTTGCTTTCAACTAAAAGCTAGCACTTAATATAGCCTATCGACTAAATATAATCATAGATTAAAAGTAATATTCAAATTTATTTTTCATATGTAATGTATAGATGTTGTGATGTCAAAAATATCTTTGAAGGAGACAATCGTTTTAAAGTCAACAATCATTTTTATTATGAGATATACAATAGTGCTCATGTCATTCAAGTAATTAATAGAGTAGAAATTTGATCCAAAAAATTAAATGCATTGGACATGTAATATACAACAAAAAATGATTTTTGCACTGACTAATTCCAATATGAACTAATAGAAAGAAAGATAATTAATATTTTTGAAATTATTAAATAGGAAAATTAATTATAGACTATAGAATTGTTGTTCAAATTTTTAATTCTATTTATTGATTGGCTAAACTAGTAAAATAAATTGAATGCAATGAATGCATAAGTATACTCGAAAATATGTTATGGAAAATTCAAAATTAGGGTCATTACAAACAATTAAAAGATCCTAAAACGAGATAACATTCATATTGATAACAAGATGACACGGAAGAAGACCATTGGTGCGTTGGGCGGGAGTTTGAAAGTTTTGAACGGCTCGAAGTCACAGGGCTTGGGTGAGGGTTGTCGGGTGATCTGTGGGGGTCACTCTTCCTTGGGAATAGGGGCTCCCCTTGATCCTCTTGATAAATTGCAGGTACTGGGCCAGAGCGTGCGCGTGGATGGTGGCAACTGTGTGTTTTCTTTGGACGGGATTTCAGTGGTCTATGAGGAGTTGTGTCCTCCCTCTCCTCATGTTGCTTCCTTTGCAGGTGTTGTACGGGGTGTGTTTGGGGGCCCTCCTATTGCTTCTTATGGCATTCGAAAATCCTTCTATGTTGCTGCTCGTGCCCAGGTCCTGGCTAGCGTTCGTCCTTTTCCTTGTACTCGGGCCTCCCCTGTTGTGGCTTGTGGGCCTAAGGTTGTTGAGAATGAGGACTTCTATGTGCGTATGGGTGCGGTCTGCAGGTTTAACAGCTTGTGGCCCTCCCTTCCTAATCTCCATGAATGGGTTTCCAATTCCTAGAAGCCTATTGCTTCAAGACCGATTGACCTCTATCCCAGTGCTAGAGGTTTTTTCTTTGCAACTTTTTCTTCCTCGGAGGATCGTGACAAAGTGTTGGACAGGGTATGGATGTGGGGTTTTCATTCGTTGTTCATTCAGCCTTGGTCTTGCTCTTTCAATCCTCTTACGGAGCTTCTAGACTATGAGGGGCTCCCCTTTCGGTGCAAGAGATGTTTCTCTATTGGTCACTTGGCCTCTGGCTTCCCTCTTGCTCGCCACAAGGGTGTTGCTACTTGGTGGAAGAATGATCTCTCAGACCATCTCACGGTTGGCTCTCCCTCTTCAGATGATTCCTCTGAGGAGGGTGACCGTCCCTTGCCTATTCCTATGGAGTAAGAGCCTTTCCAGGCTCCTCTTTCGGCCAGGCCTTCCACGGAACCTTTTGTTGTTGTTGTGCCATCAGAACCTACCCATCTCTCGTCGAATGACTCTGTTGGTCCTTGGATCGCTCCTATCTCCTCTTCTTCACTATTAGCTCCCTCGCTACGTGGTGGCTCCTCGCCCAGGGTGGCTGTTGTGGATTCGCTCCCCTCACCTCACTCGATGGATTTCGATTCTGAGCCTTCCTGGTCGGTTGTGCTAAGGAAAAAGAAGGGACTCCCCAAATTTGTTGCCTCTTCACGGCCTCGAGTTCAGGGAGTTAGATTGGTCCCCTCTAGTTTTGGGGTTGTCTAATCCTTGTTTTGTTGTTCTACAGTTGTCGGTCAGTTGTCTTTGTTTGTTTCTCTTCTAGTTCATTTGATTTGAACTGGCTTCCTTTGGCCCTTTGGGCTCTCTGTGTAAAGGGTATAGCACCCTGTAAATGTTGCTTATCTTATCAAAAACAATTAAAAGATCCTTATGTGTGTTACATCCAACACAAAATCTCTACAATTTTTAGTTCTATACATTTTTCCCATTCAAAATGTCACATTCCAATATACTAGAAGGTGTACACATATCCAACACATAATATACTAAGGAATGTTATGCTTCCAAATCCCAACTTACATAGGTGAAAGTGATAAATTCTACCATAGCGACATGTTAGCAACCACCAACGTTGACTCTTCTTCCATTTCATATACAAATAAGGTAAAAATATTATTCCACTATTAAATTCAATTACTCAATATTGATATTGAAATTTAATAGAACCCATTTTTTCTTAAATTAATTCAAAGAATGAACCCCATTAACACCTCATCAAAAACCATGCACCATTAGATGGTCCAACCCAAGCTATAAGAAATAAATTACTCATTAATGTCACTTGGTGTACAAAATCAAGCCTTTTCAATATGTGGCATGTTATAATGTGATGTCATTAGAAATAACTGATGTTTTACTTTGACAACCACATCTTTTTTAACATGATGGAAATTATGAATTATGTGATCTTTATCACGAATATTAGAAAGGATAGATATTGCACACTTGAATTAGTCACTACGATTTTAGTCATGAATGCTAACTAATGAAAGAAGAAACAAGTTCTAGTAAGAAATATATTCACTCGTTGGCAAAATATAAATGTAAAAATGTGTCCTTGCAATATAGCTAATATCACCTCTTTTAATATGAAAGCAACACATAAACCATGTACTAGAAGAATATAGGAATATTTTTTAATTCTTGATTAAAAATTTTGAGCAATGCACCTCTTTTGTCAACTTGTGATAAAAGACACATTGTGCCCATTCCTTTGCCTTATAATAGCTTGGAATTTAACATCCCTCCAAAATAATATTATATGGAGGATGTGCATTAGGGTTCAAGCTTAAAAAATATCATTGTGACTAAAAGCTATTTTGTTTTTATGATATAATGAAATACTAGACTAGGGTACCAAGTTCTTATTGAGATAGATCTCAAATTAGTGCATCGTCATATTCTTGTTAAACCCTCAAATGTTTAGAAAACAAAATTAAAACTAAAATTAGTTTTGTTTAAATGGTTGGTTATTCCATTTGACTTAACCAATTCTCCCACAAACCATGTGGAAATATGAGGATGATATTCTTTGGCCATTCACGCATGTCTATCTTGATTACATTCTCATATTTTGTAACAATGGGAACATCCTAGTCAAATTATAAACTTCTTATCACTTCGTAATATTACAAATCATATTCAAATTTGGAGAAATACCATTTTCATGAATGAGATACAATATCTTAAGGCACATTGCTAACACACTTAAGAGTACATGTGATTCCATCCAATATTTTAATCATTGGAGAATGACCTCCATTAAAACCCCTTGTAAAACATCACAATACTTTCATAGGGTTGGAATTTTTTACATGAAGTTACTACTTGGTTTGTTAGATGTCACAATACCATTTGAGATTGAAACTAGTGCATATAAATAACACCTTTGAGTAGTATTCTTTATTTTTGTAAGATTAATTGCTTATCATAGTGCATCATTCATTAGTAAGAAACTATCACATGAGATCAAGTGCTCAATGACATTGTTCAAGTATGCAAGCATTGCTAACACTTCATATTAGGAAATGAGAGAACCATCCACATGGATCATAATGTCTTGTAATTATATCCTCTCAATGATTGATACTCATCGACACAAGATCAATGTTGTTAGGAAAAGGCTATTGTACACCTTGCACAAGAAAGAATTATTTTAATTATGTGAAATAAATATCTATTTGTGGTGCTTATTTAGTGATGTGTTTAGTCACATTAAATATTTATTGGATCCACTCATAAAGTTGTATGTGACATTGGTTAGATATTTTATGTGTGGGTTGCATAGGAGAAAAATATTTAATATTGGAAAAACTTAGTACCATTAAGTAAATGTTGGGGTCAATAGTTTTGTGCACTCATGGTTTTACCTTACCACTTAATTGCTTTGCATGAGCTTCATTCTATTAAAGAAAATTGATGTTTAGTGGTTGAGTCTAGCTAGTTGCTTTGTTGGTTGTTTTCCTTAGTTGTCATTGTATTGAGCTCTCTTATTGAGTGCATTTGTTAAGCATGGCATGGAATGTACCGTTGCATGGTTATCCATTATGCTTGGACATAGAGGATACATTGGAGGAGCTCAATGTTTTAGAAGTATTCATGGAGACTCTATAAGTGTATTGTAATGTTTTGTTGTTGAATAATACATCAAGAGTTTGTATTAAAATTATATTATCCCAAATTATATATCATTGCAATCTTCCACGGGAAATAAATAATCTTTATTTTTATGATTAATCAAATGTCAAGCTTTGTATAAGCTATTGGGCTATCAAATCACATCCCCATATAGAACATACTTCACTAATATTGGGACATAAATAGAGTGGTCAAATATTGTTTCTTGCTAGATCCAATATGCTTCAATTTTAAGTTGGAACTCAAAGAGATGCTTGTAGGCTCAAGAATACCTTCCTGCATGGTGGGGAATAAGATAGTGAAACTCCTTAGGCACCATCCAATAGCATATTAGTATGAATTACAGACCAAAGAAAATAAATCTTTTTGGACTCTAGTATAGCATGTCTCTCACTTTGTTTATATAGACTAGTAAAGGATTTGGGGATTATCAATCATTTTCTTATAACTTTTAAACTTGTCTTTTTTATGTATGAGTTGTCTCCAAGACACTGATATCCATTTAATGGCATAAACGTCACAAATAGCTACAAGCAACTACGTTTCCAATCCTATCACTAAGTACAGTAAGGTTGATGCCAAACCTTCAAGAAATGCATAGTGGAACCAAACTTTGACTTTGAATGCTTTAAATGGTAAACAAAATAATTTGTCATTCCCTTTTGCTTGCCATACTTTTGTGTGTTGTTGTGAGATGTAATACGTATCCCTCATTTTTAGAATAACGAAATTTCAAGGAAGAATACATTTTTACAAGCACAGGAATTCTAGTGAATCAACAATGACATATTTTGGTAATTCCCTTGCATCTCATATTACTCTATACCAAATTAAAATATTAAATATTGTTTCTATAAAAATTCAAATACATGGGCAAAAATGTAAAAATTTATTCATGAATAATATGTTGTACTTAAGTGTAATGCTAAGATCATTTACTCATATTTTATGAGGTTAATTGAAAGAAAATACTTAATAAAACATTGATAACTAATTGCACACCTAAATAAGTGTACAACTTAATGGAAGCTTTGATCGTGTTGACTTACAAAGAAAAAGACAAAGGATGAATGTAATTCCACAAAATATTGCCTTAATATAAAAGCTCCATCAATGGAGGTTAGTAGAGTAGAGGAATTGTATGTTCTCTTAATAAGATGTAAAGGTCTCCTAATAACTTTAAGAAAGTATGCTAGAGGAATGGGTTCTATGTTGTTGAAGATGAGGTATAGTGGCAAAGGTCTTTTTTAACGAAACATCACTTGAGTTGTAGTACTTGTAGTAACACCTATAATTGTAAATCCTTGTGTATGGGTGTATAAGATGTTTAAATGGAGGTATGGTGCAACTAATTGTTGCATCTCCATATTAAACTTTGTATTGAAGGTTGGATTGTATTGACAATTCATTAAATCATGAACATGACTCACCTTTGAAATATGTAGTTGTTATGTCTTTACAACTTTACATATCATCCTTAGCATTTAAGTAGCGGATTATGATCAAAGGCTCAACCAATTTAGGTAGCCAAAAATGGTAATTAGAATCATTGAAGGCAAGTTTAGTTTTCCATTGCCCTCCACATGATGCATTAGATATTGTCATGTAGGTTTTGATTTGAAATTTCTAATTTATTACTCATACTAGCTAGAGGCATATGCACCTTTTCACCTTAATGCACCTACCTTTTATTATTAGTTTCATTTTTACACTTTGAGGGTGTTTGAAGAAGTGTCTACTTCCCCACCCCTCATTTGCTTGTTTGGTTTTATTATCTTTGTGGTTAGGATAAGTTTATTATCTTATCTATCTAACATTTAAAGCTTGACATGAGTGCTTATGTTGACCAAAACATATCCCAATGTGACTCCCTTTAGCATGAGTAACAATGAGTAATCTAATGTAAAATGAAACTCTTTTATTATGTGAACCTATACCTAGAAGTTCACTACATATTGATTTGAATACTTCAATTTTGAGGCATTCTTTATTAGAAGGTTAACAACATTTCTAAAAGTTTTTAGAAATGTCTTTTTTGGTACAAAGGGTTGACAAGTTATGAAATATTATTATAGAAAATCTTGACATGAATTCATTTAGAGAGCATTAATGCATTTTCCCCTTGAATAAGATAACTTGAAATGTTGGGACTAAGAAATTTACAAAAATAAACATTGTTTTTTATATTGATAGAAACATGTTTTGAAAGGGTCTAAACCCTTGTACAATGCATCAACCATCAAGAAAATAGAACAAGTACAATGAGATATGAGACAAACCAAACAACCCATCAAAACAAATCACACAGAGGTACAATTGCAACCTAAAAATCAAAAAGTAAGAAACTATAGGGTACCTTTGGGTCCAAACTAGACAATGTCAAACCTAACCCTATTTAATTTCACACCCTTCACTCTAGTATGAGAGGAGATAGATATGGAAAGACCTTTCTTCTACCTTTGTATATGTAGCATTGTAAATTGTCACCCTTGACAATTTCATACTATGTTTTGCTCCCCCTAGATTATTAAGCCTAATTGGGTCCCTAATTTCCTAAATTATGCATTCTATAGCCCATTTGTACCACTTTCCAAGAAATTGCAAGCATTGAACAAATGCATCCAATTAATATTTTGCCCCCGACACTTACTATCCTAGAGAATAAGGTCAAGACGCATTTGCCCTAAGGCGTATGGGTCCCCCTATTCTATCAGGGACCAATTTTGGACATGTCGAAGTGGCCATTTTAACAATCAAAATTCAAATTGTAAATGTCGGCTATCGAGATTTAATTCTCGGGAAATTAGAGAAATACTTACAAATACCTAGTTATTGCATCATTTGAAATCTAACAAGCAGCATTAAGGAGAATTTATGAGCAAAAACTATTGTCAAGAGTACTATCAAGCAAGTCAAGAGCAACATTTCAGAGCTTTATTGCAACAATTCAAGATCCTAACATCATGTCAAATTCTATGTGAGTTTATGTATGTTCATGTTATCATTGTTTTGTGAAGGCTAACACTTTTGTACGTCTCCAAAGCATTCAAGCAAGCAAGATCCAAGACCTTGAGGTGATGTGCATGACTTCAGTCCTTCAAGGAAGCCATTGAAGGGTGGTGAGCTGCAACACTTTGTGATTTCATAATTCATTCCTTATTCATTATCATTTTATCATTGGCATTGCCATTGTGGAAGTGGAAACACTTACCGAAGGTTTGGCTGAGACAAGCCCCTAAATGGCCCAACATTTTCCCTCTTTAAATGTGTAGGTTTTAGGTTTGAAGAGGATTGAAGAAAGCTTGAAGAAAAATTGTTCATTGTTGCATTTGAAGCCCTACATCTTGTCAACTCACGGAAACTCATCTACAAAATCGTCCAACAATGTTTCAGCAACTCCACAACTAGAAATCAGAAGCTCCGATTTGTCATCAAAGGATCCCAAAAGTAGAGCAGAAAAGGCCACAAGGACCCATACACCCTAGGGCAACTTTGTCTGTTTACAGCACTCAAACCAAACTTTTGGTGATAGGTACACAATCCTTTGCACTTCCCAGATCTGCTTGCAAGTTGTTGTTACAATCTGTGCATTGACGAGATCTTGCATTTTTCATATTACGTCATATAGTCTAATTAGGTTAATCAAAACAAATCAATTCCAAATCATTCTATTTTTTAGTAGGATGGAGATTCAGGTCTGATTGGCTCACCTTCATGGTTGAAAGTCAATCCCTTCACCTTGTTAATCTCCATCTTAATGAAACAAAGGAAAATACCCCACATCCACCTAACCATTTGAATCCTAGGTTTACATAGTAGACCTAGGGTTCCTTTTTTCTTTGTTTCGGTATAACAATCCATGCTATCATCTAAATCCTTAGATCAAGGAGAAGCGGGAGGAGATTCCTCCATAGACGGCCCATATGTGCATAGAAGGAACATTGGTATGTCAAGGTGGAGTAGACAAACATTAAATGACCATCACATGAGTAGTTTGAAGCAAATTTGAAGTCGAAGACATAGTAGGTTGAGAGATGAGAGTAGTAAGTGGTTGGGACTCACTAATGCGAGTCAATAGGTCGCTATAGGTAGGAATCACTAGAATTGTATTAAATACATGAGATCCAAATCCTAAGAAGTCTCAACATCCTGAGAGGAGCCATCAACGATAAAGTCAAACGTAGGAATAGTTAGGTGGTCTTCGCAAGCATTCTTCCACCATGTTGCAGTGCCCTTGCATTAGGAGAGTGGGAAATCAATAGCAAGGTGTCCAATGGTAAAGTATTTTTTGTATTAGAATGGGAGAGCGCCATATTCAAGTGGTTGGGACCAAGGCTTGTCTCTTGCCATTTAACCATGCCCCAATGAAGAGGATTATATATCTCAATGTCCACTATAATACTAGCAAAAGTAGAATGACTCATGTATGAAGTGGTAGACTCAACCTTCAGGAAATGTCCAATAGAGTTGCTTCTAGCCTCATAGTAGGAATCTTCCCAAAACTAGAAAGGAAGATTTAGAAGGCGAACAGACACAACTTTGACATTGAGAGGTTCAAAAAGGGGGTTGCAAGAAGAAGACCAAGGTTTGATTAAGAGAGAGTGCTCTCCTTGCAACTACAAACCACCATCAAGCATCAAATCCTTGTCCTTTGAAGAGTCAATAGACGTAATGAAGAAACACTTGGCACAAGGGAAGAGCTTAATCTTGCCCTCAACAATAGCCCTCCAAGAATCCAAGATCCATTTATGAAGATTGGGAATGGAAGGCCAAAAATTGTTTAGCATGCAAACCAAACCCCTATGTTGATAAAATTCTTCATTTTCAAGAACATCCTAACTACAAACCACCACAAACAAGGTTTGTGCACAAAGAAGGGGGCACAATTTAGCATGCAAAGGATGGGGAGGAACCCTAGAACAACCTACTTTAGCATATGTGCAATGGCCACCAGATCTTGAAGCAAAAACCTTCTCGTTGGTAAAAATATGGCAATTAGGGGAACCAATTGTCTTTAGAGTGAACACCAACAAAATCTTGACAACATTTAAAACAAACTCAATGCCATCTTGTGCATCAGAGGCACCAACGAAGGCATGTTGAACACCCACAAGCGCAAAACTAGGAGAAATAGAGCCATGTGTTGTAAACAGGTCACCATTTGATGTAGGCCTATAAAATTTTTGAAAGCACCTACAACACTCCTCCATGTGAGACTACATCAAACGTTCCCAAATCCTTCACCATACCAAAAGTAGGCTAGGGGATTTAGGGATGAGCGAGACCCATCATTTGAAAATTTTAGAATGGGTGGGAGTTTGAGAGATGACATCGATAATTTCTTTGTTATGACCTAATCCAAAAATAAACTTTGTTTAAGCTTAAAACATCTTACCATTTTTTCTTTAGGCATATGAGAGAATTGAGTCCTATAGAAGTTAACAAACAAACAACTAATTTCAAGAATTAAATTTTGTCATCAAAATTCCTTTAGGTATTATCTCTATGTATGTAATTGGAAAAGGCTTGAGAGTAGTTTACATCCAATGTAACATGCAAAGTAATCGACATAGCCATTTTATAATCTTCAATTGTGCTAAAGCTCACATGGTTGTGCTTCCAAATGAGTGGATTGTGGATTCAAGATGCATTGATTATAAAACTAAGGATGGTACCTTGTTTGATTGTTAAGGTTGAGGATGAAACATTTTTTTTGTTTGTTGGGCAATGTTGATGTGCTTGAGAATTTGTAATTCATTATGTTTATCATGCACCTAATTTGAATCCTAGTCCTCTTTCTATTATGCAAATCATGACAAAAATGAGAAAATATTCTAGGTAGTGACAAGTGATGCAATTGATAAAATTAATGAAGCCATGTTCTCCAAATTTGAGTATGTTTCTAAGGGCCAAGGGAAAAATGCCATGTTGGCCAAGCTAGACAATGATATCCCTTTGTTGGCAAGAGAAAAATGACATTCAAATTTTAAAAGCATATAGTTGAACATATCCCTTACATCTAGATTCTCCCTACCGAGCATTGTTTTTGGACTCAAACCTATAGTGCCAAATTTTTCATTGAATCATATTTTATTTGTGCACTTAGGCCACATTTTTCATTTAGTTTATAACTGATATTAGAAAATTTTGTATGGGTTTTTATTTGTGTATTTTGCCTAAGTGTTGTCTTTTGTGTGCCCCTCTAGTGTCAAAGGTTACAAATAATCCAAAAAATTCTAAGTGTTGGGTTTGTTTGGGTCATTTCCTTAGGATTTTGGAAGTTGTTGGAGTATCGAACTCTCGGGGTTGTCCATCCTGGTATGGCATCCCATTCATCTTTGATTTCCCCTTTGTCCATGTCATACTTTTAGACTCATCCTCCTAGCATACCTTTCCTCTTGACCTTGACCTCTTAGTAATTCATTGTTAAAATTTGTCTAAGCTTTTGGATCGGATTTTTGGACCATCCCATATTTGGGTACCTCATATGGACCTCCCTCAATTCTTGATTCCCAACTCATTTTTTCCTTAAGTGCTTTATTGAACTCAAATTTGTGGGCTTCCTTCTACTTGAGTACCCTTTAAATGGTATCCCCAACCCTCGAACTCCGCCAATTCCTTTGTATATCCTTGTGAAGTCAAACTTTTCCTCTTCCTTTCATTTTGCTACCTGTTATAAGGTATACTTGACTCCCAATACTTAATATTTTGAAGTTTATTACCTTATCAGGATTACTTGTTCCCCATTCCACATACCTTAATGGTATGAGTTCCTTGTTACCCCCAATTCCTAATGCTCAAACCAAAAGCATGAAGTATGATCATCCCCGATCCTTGAAGTTTGAAACTCTTGCCATTTTCACTGTAACTCTCACCTACCTTCTTGGACTAATCAAAATGCCATTAATTAATGAGCCACAAAAGGGTTGCAGCTATCAAAAAGGGGTTGTTGGTGCTTTGAGAGTCATTGTTGTTCTTAATAGCACAAGTTTAGAGGAAATAAAAGGAAAAACAGCACCTGTAATGTCATTAATACTGTGATAAGGTTTTTGAACCCAATTCTTTCTCACAACATTCCTAGATCCTTGTTTCAACAAATTTTGCATGCACTTTTCAACTCTTTGCATGCAAATTTGGATGTTGTAATGATTAATATTATTATGAATGAAAAGGAGGCGATTTTATCATGCTTTGAGGTGTATTTGTAGATCATGAAAAGATTATTTTTGCACATAGCATTAAAGAAAATGACAAGTAGGGCGTGGGTGATCTCTACAATACCATACAACTATGTTTACTCTCATTGCTTAAGTTCCTAGGCTACAAATCTACAAGTACAGGTTCTTTATTCATGATAAGGGTTGGTCAGTTCGAATTTTCAAAGAAAAAGGGTGCAGTGAGTATTCTAGGGTTTCAACTTTGATTAGTTCATTTGCCATTAGAGTAGAGCATTCAAAATCTTGCAAAAAAGGTAGCCATTGTAGCTGATATTTGCAATTACATGTCTCCTTGGTCAGTTGTTAGTATTTAGAGAAATTTGGTGGGTAAAAAAGTGTGACAAGGCTTCCTTCATGTGAGATTTCTTCCATCACATTTGCTAATGTGATTGTAACTAGAGTCCAATAGGTTTTGCAACACCTTAATACATTGCAATCTATTGTTTGTAAAGGTCTCTTTCTTGTTATCGGTGGATACTTGGAAGTTTGAAAGAGGGGTTAATAAGTAGATGTAGTTACTATATATCGTGCCTATGTTATAACTTCTTGTTTGCTTGTTTTCAATGGTTGAATGTGACTTTGTGACCCAATAAGGCATCAAGCTAAAATCAACAAAATCAATCACCATTGGTAATAGGAAATAAAGTAGGAATAATGCATGCCATTGGTTTAATAATGCAAACTAGGGACAAATCTCAAGCAAACCAAAACTGTTAAATCTTCTGTGAATTATTTCTAGCATGTTTGTTCCTTGCCAATGTCTATGAAATGTTAAATGAAACCATCTCAAGAAATTGTACTATTGTTAGTTTATGTAGATACATGTGCAAAGTATCCTATCAGCTCTAAAAGAGGTCAAATCAGCTAGTTAACCTTGACTTAGTGACAAATATAGGGGTCAAGAGTGTATTTGGGTATAGTTGTTATTTGTTCTATTGATTATTCATTTTAAGTAATTCAACAATTTGTTAAGAATACCTCTAAGAACACCCTCTTGATTATAAGTTGAGCTCAAAATGCAAGAGAGACTACCCACTCTCAAAGTAGGCCTTTAATCATCCTCAATGTATTGATGACCCTCTATTTCACCCTATTGAAGAAACCCCTTGGCCTTGTTGATGTAACAATAGTTCTAAGATTGTGGACCTATGGTTTTGCGACCTAACACATTGCTAGAATCTACATTGGTACTCCCACTATGATTAATGCCATTGTCATTGGCCCCTCCAATGCATCTCAAAACACACACTTGAGGATTTTAGTTTCTCACTTGGATGGTCTTCTTCTATTTATTACATCATAGGTCTTCCCCTTGCTCCCTTTTTTTAACTTGCTTGGGGGCTTTCCTTTTTTTTTGGTTTGACCTCTTTTGTGTTTGTTTTCTGTTTAGGGCCTCCTTTTTGAACTCAAGTCCTTTGCTAGTGTACTCAATATACATCCCAACCTCGTTGATCTATTCTCAATCATCTGCGGAAATTAATATATTTTCTTTCTTTTTATCTTTCTTAGTCAGAAAATGCAAAATCTCGCATAAAATAGTCATGTTGTCTCTTTCAACAAAACAACCTATTCCCACTTGCTCAAGGACAATCTATAAATATGATGATGGGGACAATTTTTCTCTTTTATGACCAATTATTCAACCTCTACATTGTACTTTCACATCACTATGGAATGCTACATAAACATGAGGACACCTAAATACATCTACATAAAACAATGTAAAGTTGAGATAGGGTGTTTATATAGACTATATTTAAGTACTATTTAAAACAACATAAAACCAAGAGATAGCATTTTGAAAACACCCTATCATCTTTGGGATGGCTAGGGGATGTTCAGATGTCACTCAACTTTCCTAGGGGTAGTAGGGCATCCCCACACCCACAAAAAAGGCATTGGTCATTAAAGAAATTAGAATAAAGTTATACACTTAAAATTGTCTAAATGCATTACACATTCATAATTTGCTAATTTCCATCATTTTTCTCATCTCCTAATTCCTCAATTTAATAAATAATTTCCTATTATTTGATTAAATTCAATATATTCCTCTATTAATTGAATAATTAATATTATTTGATTAATTAATCAAAATTCTTCAATTTCTCTCTTTTCACGTTAATTAAATAATCTCCCCACTTTGATTAAATTAATTAATTTAAGTTAAATTTTCTATCTCCCCACTTTGATTAAATAAATTAATTTTAATTCAAATTTCTATCTCCCCACTTTGATTAAATAAATTAATTTTAATTCAAATTTCTATCTCCCCACTTTGATTAAATAATTTTAATTATTTAATTAAATATTAATTTTCACTCTCTCACATGATTAAATAAAATTATTTAATTAAATCCTAATTCACAATTAAATAATTTTTTAATTATTTAATTACTAATTTTCCTCCAACTTGCACATGGCATATTTCATTTTCAAAAAAATGATATTCTTTTTTCAAAATACCTTTCCTCCAAAATATCTCAAGCTAATTTTCTTGAAATGGGGAGATATTTTCAATTAACTAAAGCTCTCATTAGTCCTCCACCATTGATCTCTTGATCTAATTTAAACCATTGATCTTCACCGTTGATCAAATATCTTGGAATTCTATAAAATTATAATCGTGTAAACTTGCAACTAGTGTAATTTCCCATTATATTACTTCATTTTAGCCTTACAAACTTAATAATGCAAACACCCGCCACATTTGCCTTGATTTTCACGCATGTCTTTGTCGTTTTCCATCAATGATGGAATTTCTGTTAGGGACACCCACGCATCATGCGGACACCTACATGTCGTGCTTTCATCTTGACAGGATTCACGAAACAGTGGACGTTGAGGCATTACGATTCCCTATCAACCTACGAATTGTAACGTAACTCTAAATATTGACCACCCAAAAACAGCCCTTTACCTCCAAATTTGCCTTTTAAGCATATCTCTCTTGCAATTCCATTCATTCTCTCTAGCCTCTACCACTTCATACTTCACTTATATTCTCTCTGACTCTCTTCACTTCACTTCACCATTTTGTTGCTCCTACGCCATTATTATTACAGGTTGGCAAAGCTTTACTCCATTAGCATGGTTGTCTTGCTCTCTGCCTTCCTCTCTCGATTGCTCAAGCACGTAGAAAGGAGGGTAATATCCGTCCATTTACTTATTTGCATTATCTTGTTTGTAGAGTAGCATCTAGATTGTCTTTGCACTCTACTTTCTTGCGTCTACTCTCTCTGTTTTCTTTATCATTTCTATATCTTGTGGTCTATTGGTTGTCCATGAAGGTGGGAACACCAAAACGAGGGTCTGACTAAGGCAGACTCCAAAACACAGCCACAACATTTTCTCGTTGCTTTGTATGCAGGTACAATCTATTCATAAGGGGAGCTTGCTAGAGAAATGGACCTTCTATGAGTTGGTCTTCCTCCTCTCTCCTTTCATCATTTCATTATCAGAATAGTTTATATTTATAAGTTATAGTATTCTCCTTGTTGTTTTTTGCATTTTTGCATTTTTGCATTTCTCTGTTAAATTGTCAAATTAGAACTCTCGGGTCGTTAGCTCACCCTACAAGTTTCATTATGTAAATCTGACTCTCTATCTATACGAGATGCCAGTTCACCTATGAGACTACAACACGACGCACTGTAGTCCAACCCATGCGCTAGCGTTCTCTAGTCAATAGCCAGTCGGTCTGCAATCTAAGACCTCTATGGTCTACTCACCCGTTTCCAAAAAAAAATTGTCATAAAATATAGAGAAACTAGAGTGCAATTTTCCCTTCTATTTCAACTTATTAGGTAGTCTGAAGTAGTTGAGAGCAATTTGCTCCCTTTAGGCTCTTATGTGTCCTAGAGACTTGGGAGTAGCAAACCCCCTCCCCTACATTTTGGTGAACCTGACATGAACTTTCTCCTTCTCATTTCTTTGCGTCGAAAATTTTTCCTCGAGTCTTGGGTTTGTTATAGATTTGTGTCTCGTGAAGCTTTATGAGTTTTACGACCCAATCTATGGCCTTTGAATTTTTTGTTAGGAGAAGTCTTCGACACATAAGAATGGAAGCTAGGAAGGTCACCTCTGGTCAAAGTGGTCCCTCTTTTGAGGAATAGGTTTCAGGGATGTTTACTAGATTCTCTAGCCCTTTTGGGGAAGTTGCTACTCATATTCTTACACCCCCTACTTCTCCTTCCACCTCTTCTGTGGAGGAAGACGTTGCTATTGAGGTCCATCCAGAGCAACTCCTTTTCCCTAGAACAAAGGCTTGGGGAGTATGAGAAGTATTTGGAAAAAGATAAAAGTATTGCTCAAGCAGCTACTGTTGTCAATAGATTAGGAGCCATGTTGGACAAGGATCAGAGAGGTATAGAACTTCTCTGAAATTTCACGGACATTGTAGATACCCATGTCCCGGCCTATAATTCTAACTTGGGTGTTACCTGAGATGTCGGTTTTGAGACCGTTGCACAACAGCTAGAAGCCTTGATGCTCGAAGTGTCAATATATATGGTTGAGACTAGTCTCGTTGTCAACACCACCTCTATGCCTAGGCAAGCCCACACTGTTAAGGTAAATGAGGTACCTTTAGGTTTCAGTTCTTCCACCCCTAATGCTTATGCTTCTACTGGTACTAGAATCCCTATTAGTCCTAGTGTTGGAGGCTTTGTCGATATAGGGTTGGTGGCTTTGGTGGTTCTAGTGGTGGTTCCTCTAGTCCTACCTCATCCTCTAGTCCTGTCTTAAAATGCTTTATTAAAAAACATGTGATGAATGCAGAACCAGCTAGCAAACCTTGCCAGCTCTCCTTTAGCTCAACCTATATCCCAACCCTTCTTTCGTCATAGTCCTTTGTCTATTGCCATCTTCAACACTCCTATCCCTCAAGGGATGGAGATTCCTAAGTTGAAAAGTATAGTGGTCGTGGAGACCCTAAGACGCATCTGTCGACATTCAATGCCTTGTGCACTAACTTCTTCCACCACGATGCTTTGATGGCAAAGCTTTTTCCGCATTCCCATAAAGACACTACTCTTGACTAGTATTGTTCATTGCCGGATAATTTTGTCTTCTTGTTTGATCAGTTGGTGAATCAGTTCCTTAGACAGTTCCAGGCTAACATTAGGCCGAAGATGGCATTTGTTGATCTCGTCCAATGCAAGTAAGGGGACCATGAAAAGGTTACTAACTTGATCGCTCATTATCAAGCACTCTTTTCTCATATTATTATCCCTTGCCAGACTCTAATTGTCCAGAAATTTTTCATTGGGAACTTGCAAAAACCGTTACAAGAAAAGTTTGTCCTGATGAAGTATCCTTGCGCATTTGTGTGCAACGTTGTGTGAGTACCAGCAGACAGTCGCTCAATTTGAGGGTTCATCCTCGCACTCCTGTCAAGATAATCGGTCAGTAGTGTCAGTTTCTAGTGATTCAAGAAAGAATAAGGCCATTGCAAACATGGTCTCTACTCCTAAAGGCAAAAGTATAGATTTGTTAGCTCAAAACGTTAGTGAAATAATTAAGAGGTTTGGGTCTCTGATAATGTTTGTGGTAAATGCATAAGGTCAAAATGGTTTAAACCTTCTTCTCTTTAGGTGTTGCTAGACCTAGGTGGGTATACCTATATGAATGAGGTAGACTTGACTTATGCTTGTTTCTTTTAAAGTATTTTACCCACAATGGAAAATGGGATTGGATAAAATTTGATTTGGTATAGATTGTATAGCAATATCAAAGCTAAAACCTAATATATTTAGTTTAATAGATATGAATAATGAGTGAAACTAAAATAATGAGAATGTGGAGACTATTGCCTTATTGGGTATGTGGAGTCAAAAAAGAAATTTAAAATGAGTAACTTCTTTCTAGCAAGTAATTTTATTGTTCTAAGTATATATTTGAGTTTCTGATAACTTGTGGTTAAATATGCAAGAAGGACTGCCTTCCAAGTTCTTCTTAATGATCCAAATGAGACTTCTAATCATTTATGATCAACTAAAAAGATTTAATCTTTCTTGAAAGAACCAATTAATCAATCCATAGCTGCATACGTTAAGTGTGCACCCCATAACCTAATATAAACTTGTTATATCAATTTAAATAACCATAAAAAATCAACCTTTGAGACAACCTCAGTAATACTTTCAATTAGAACAACAAACAACTGATACCAGAAATATGCCATCACATCAAATTATTTTCATTGATATCTCCATAGTTTTAAACATGCATCATAGTCTCATATTTTTAAAACATTGTAATCTACTGTATCTTTCTTCTCTATCCTATATCATGTTTCTCTACCAAAATGGATATTTATACATCAACTACTTGAAAGGACGCATCCTTTTAGAAATGTCATATGTTAAAACAACAATAGATTAAAAGGTAATTAAGCTCTGTTAAGCTATAAATGAATCTTTGATAAGTGGTCCAGGTAATCCCGGCGCTCATGCATATCTGCATCTCCCAATGCATTCTGGATCGTGATCTCCATTCTTATCATCTTCTCATTCTATTCGCACACCTCATCTAGTGTTGTATCTTTCATGGTAGCTATCTTCAAAATTTCTTGCAATATCGATTCACTTTCACTTTTCCACTTAGTCATTTCTTTTAATCCTCCTTTATCATCAAAGAATGCAGTCAATCCTTTTCTAGTGGCATTTATCAATCCCTGCGCATCCCCTCACAATTCTTCAAAGAAGTCTCAGTGTTTATTCACAAAATGATTCGCAACCTCAATTGCTACATTATTAGAAACATCCCTCTAGTTTATTTCATGAAACTTCTTCAAAATCCTACCATCCATTCTTTCATGTTCTTGCAATGCAGCAAAGTTATCTGAGTTTGTTCCCAAGAGCTTATTTAACCAAGTTGCTAGACTGGCTTGTCTTTTCTTAATCATTGCTACAAGTGTATCATATTTCCCTTGAGAGTAAGCACTTGATCCTTCCTAATGATCTTTTTCTTGTGAATTTTCGGCATGAGTGATCAACTTGGTTGATTTCATTGTGACACCTAACAAATCTTTCAGGTGGTCATTTTCTCTCAACATCCTCTCATTATTCATTTTTTACATTTCCCTCTCCTTGATTAACATTTGAATTTGAGCTTTGTTTAATTTTGCTACATTGATCCCAATTTCAGCAGTTACCATAGGATCAACCTCTCCAATCTTTAAATTCATAACATGCCTGAATGCTTTCTCAGTATCAATGACAACTAATTTCCTGTGAGGTAGCTATAAAGCCCAAATCATTAATGACCCTTCATATGGATTGTATTTTGACCCTACATATACTTTTCTCACCTTTTTTGGGCTGAGCTTGTGTGTAGCATTACTATCTTTCAAAAAACTATCAAAAAATAATGCAGAATTGAGATCCAACCCTAGAAAAATCATAACACCGGCACTCTCCAACATTTTCCTTCCCTTTTCAGGGGTCATACTTGCCATCTCTCTATCCACACACATCTTTAGGTCATTCAGTAATTGTTCTTCATTACCTGGTGTGATATTGTCAACCTTTTCTCTTATTTCTTTTCCTTTTTGTTTGTACAGGAATGCCTTAAACTTTGGAGAGTTTACAAATTCATCATCTGCTACAAATGATTTGTACTCTACATTCCTTGCATCCGCATCTACATTTTCTTCAACACTCAATTCCCTGGCAAGGCAAGTGTAATGTCGAGTTCTCAATCTTGACATCTTATTTGGTTGGTCTTGTGGCAAATTATCCTAAGATGCCTCCTCCCTAGAAGATAAAAGCTCTGTATCTTGCAACCCTTGATTATATTTTTCGACCACTATTTTTGCTTCTTCAACTTCTAGGTTTCGGATCATATCATCAAATTGATAGGGAACATGTTGATACCCTCCAAAGTTTATCTCTAGTTTAGCAAAATTGATGTACCCTTCTGGATCAAAATTCCTTCTAGGTTGTCCTCTTTTCATATTGTATTGCAGTAACTTATCAAGGATCAAATTGTATCCTTCCTTGGATAATACAGTAAAATCACCGAAGCACAATGTACTGGGCATAAAATCCTACTTTCCAAAGGAGCTCAAATTCATAACACTAGAAAATTTCATCTATCTAACAATTTCCAAGTATGCAATTCTATCTGGGACTATTTTAGGTAAAATGAATGGGGAATCTTCAAATCCATAAACCCTAATCATGGTAGCATCCTCCAAGCAATACCAATCCCCCCAGTTGTGACTAATTGGCCCATTGAAGTCCTTAGGCCTGAGAAACCTCTTTATCTCTTCAAATAAAGAATAGTCACATGGATGATTATACAATTTGTACAATGTCTTCACAAAAAACTCCTTAAAGTGTACAAAACTAGAGTTAGCAAACCTACTGTCCCAAACAGCCGTCCATAATTGAACAGGTAATGTTGTGCCTTGTCAAATTGGGAAATTCTCATCTCCTGAGGCCACAACCATAACTCCTGTCCAAAATACAACACTATGTGCATCAACAATGAGTAATTCCTAAGATGTAAGATAAATTCTTTGCCCTTTATTTCCATCAACCTAGAATCAATCCCCTTAAAAATGTACGCGGCATAATCAAATGGTCTAGAATTGTGATACTGAATATCTGCTGAAATTATCATAGGCACGATTGACATATATTCAGGGACTTCCATTCCCAATACTTCGCCTACCGAGAAATAAGTATACTTCATATAGGATTCAAAAAGATCAACATGGAAAGGGGGTCCATCGCTATCCTCTAGAGGAATTGGTTTTCCACCTTGTCTAATTCTGTGGAGTGGAAACCTCCAACCCTTATAAATTGTGTCCATCCTCCCGAATTCCCTTTCTAATTCTTCACTAATGATTTTCTCATTGCAAACTCCTTCCAAATTGAAAACCTCACCTATTGCATCTTATGATATGTGTATTAGTGGTTTCCCGGATGGGTCACATATAGCTTTGAGTTTTGAATTATAATGGACGGCCAACAATCTTACCAATTCTGCATTGACAAATACATTAGGGAAAACTAGCTTTCCTAGATTAAGCTTCCATGAGTTACATACTGGTTCAAAATGATTTCTCCGATAGTAATGAAAGCTAAACAATTCATAACCTCTTATTGAAGTCCAAATATCTCCTATTAGTTTACACTTGTCATCCAATTTATCTATTTCTTCCCTAAGTTGTGCAGATCATCTGGCTTTAGGTCCAAAGCCAGGTATTTGGTCAATGAGATCTTGATTTATCTTTCGTTCAGTGCCTTCAGGCTCTATTTCAGTTTTCTATTTTTTCCCTTTAGGCTGACTGGTTTCACCATATTTTCTACCTTTTGATTTTCCTGAGCTGGAAGATTCCATTCCTAAAAAGTTACAAAAGTCAAAAATTACAGGAACTAAGGCGCAAAGAACTTACTATATTTCGCTCAAGACCTTTGGACTGAAAGAATACCCTGGTTCTTCATTCGCCCTTCTGCTTTCTCTGCTATCAATTCCACACTAATGTTTCCAATTGAATTTTCCTTAATTCATGTAGTTATTTGTGCTCCATTGCGCCATTAATGTTTTAGCTGAAACACGAGTGTAGCAAGTCTTTTTTCAAAACTCTCACTATCACATCATGTAATATATTTGGTGAGACATTTTCAAATCTTGGGTGATCTCTCTATTATGGATTTTACCAATGTTCATTAAAACATCCGCCAAGAAATCCTGTAGTTTCCCCAACACTTCAAGTCTCCCCGAGAGTTATCCCTTCAATCTCAAGTATATCGCTATAACTCCCATCAATGAAAACATGTCATTGTGACTTTGTAAGTTGGGAAGATGTTCCTCCACTTATTTTGTATCTCACCGAGATATATCCTTTGGTCTATTTTTTGGTGGCCGAGACATAATTATTTTCTTGTCGATGGAAGAAAACTCGGTGTGACTCTCATATCTTTCTCCGATGAAACTAATCTCACTGATAATCAATACATACCTCCAAGTCCTTTACTAACACAATCCTATCAGTGTGACATATGGGTCGGTAGGACTCCCTGACTTAATCCTGATAATCATCGATAGAATCCCCTTCTGCTTTGTCAGAAAGACCGGATGAATGCTATAGGACTTCATTTCGATGGCTCTAGTCTGGCTGATATATTTCCTTGTGCACTGGTTGGTAAGAAACATATAAGTTTGATATGACTCATTCTGATGATTGTTGTTTTGTCGATAGGATCCTTCTATCGCTGAGACCGTGAACTACATCATGCTGACATGAATTTTTTGATAAGATTATATCGATAAGATATTCACGACCTCTTGCTGATGTACTGAAAAATATGTGTTAGTATAAAATAAATTATGGGTCTGGAAGACTTATACTATCTCATGCCGAAATGACTTTATATATTCAAATGATTGGGTTCAAGTGAATTTTATGGGACCAAATGGTAAATACTAATTGGAACATGGGTGACAAAGAAAATTACATCAATTTTATTCATGATATGGGCTTCTTTGGGAAAATTTTATGAGTATGGACAACTATGAAATTTTAAAATTTCACAGTTCCAATAGTGGCTCCGTCTGGGGATGAATGATTGTGAGATCATTGCAAGGATTCAGATCTCTGGATGAGCAAACCAAACTTTCAAGGTTAAGGGCCAATGAGAAGGATGGAATGAAAAGGAAAGAAGATAAAAAATGATCCTATACTACTGTACATGGAGAGAGTTTATTTTAAATGAAGGAACTTTAGGATTGTCTGTGTACTGGAAATTCATGTTCCTTTTATCTCCTAAACTACTATGCATGGAAAACAAAAATTCTGAGAGGATTATCAAGAATTGTCCATGCACTGGAAACCCTTAATCCTCTACATTCTTCAAGAGAAGAAATGCTTTAAAAATTGCTTGTGTACAGGTAACTCCTATTTTTCACCAGTCATGTTTTGTAAATAATAAGAGTTCTCACCTCCTTCAACAACAAGAAAGGGTTCCAGCCACAAGGCTTCAAATTTCCCATGCTTACCCTTCTCTTGACACCTTGCATTCCACATCAACACTAGATCATTCTCTTCAAATTTTCTATCTTTTTATTTTCTATCAAATAAATGCTTCATCTGTGTCTGCAACTTCATATTCTAGTTTTGAGCTACTCTTCTTATCTCATCAAGTTCAGCCAGCTGCTCCATTCTCTCCTCCATAGGTTTTGGAATATCTATATCTTCTTGAAGGATAAACTTGTAAACTGGTAACATATTTTGTAGAGGCATCCTAGCTTGTGTTCCATATACTAGTTCAAATGGGGATTTTCCAACTACCTTTTTTACAGTGATCCTATCAGCCCACACAACCATTTTCAACTTTGAATCCCAAGCCTTCTTATTCCGACCTAGCATTCTCCTTATGATTTTAAGAAGACTTTTGTTGCTGGACTCTGCCTGACCATTCACTTGCAGATGGTAAGGAGCTACATAGGAAATAGTAATGCCATATGTGCTACAAAAATATTTGAATTGATCATATCTGAAACACATCCCATTATCTGTAATCAATCTTAATGGTGTACCAAACCTGGTAATGATGTTATCCATTAAAAAATGGTCACAACTTTACTTGTTGCTTGCTTGGTTGGGACTGCTTCTACCCATTTGGTGAAATAATCAGTAACTACTAGTATCCACTTATGTCCTCCACTTGATTTCTCTTGTATCTCCCCAATAAAATCAATCCCCCACTGATGAAAAGGGGATTCAACCTGCAAAGGTCTAAGTGGTAAAGCTCCCTGATACTTTATTTTCCCAGAGAATTTTTGGCATGCTTCACATCTTCTTACGTATGAAAAAGAGTCATTAAAAAATTTTGGCTAGTAATAACCTGCCTTGAGAATCTTATGTGCAGTTGTCTTCGTAGAATAATGGCCTCCACAGTCCCCTTCATGCATTTCTCTTAAGACATGCTTAGCTTGTGACTCATCTAGACATAAGAACAATATCTCGTCCCTGTTCTTCCAAAACAAATCACCTTCCATGAACACATACTTAGATGCTTGCAGCTTTAAAGTTCTTTTCTGACTATCACTTAATCCTTCTATACACTTCATGTATTTGAGGTAATGCATGATGTCTGCATACCAAGGAGTATGCTCAATACTTGCAATTGCATTCTCTTCCTCTTCTATATTACAAATTTTATTTTCTTCGATATTTGCTTCTGCCATTAGCCTAGCCAAACCTTGACCTCTCACCAATTTAGTGATTTTTATTTCCATATCAAACTCTTGGATTTTATTAATCCACCTGCATCTCTTTCCTATTACCTCTGACTGCGTCAAGATATCTTTAACAGTTGCATGAGGGACATAAGCAATCACCTTAGCTCCAACAAGATACGGCCTGAAAGCCTTTGTCACTTTACCAATGCAAATGCTTTTTTTTCCATTATATAATATTTCAATTCTAACCCCTGCAATGTCTTACTGAAAAAAGATACAGGTTGTTCATGACCTTCCTCATTTTTTTTTAACATAACAACAGCTATAGTATGCAATGAAGCAAATAAAAGTATTTGAAAGGGTTTTGAAAAATCTGGAGACTTAAGGACGGGGGCTTCCTTGATGGCCTTTTTGATTGATATAAAACCTTCTAATGCTTCTGCAGTCCAATCTATTTTTTGTCCTTTCCTTAACATTTTTGATATGGGCTTGATGATTTCAGCAAAATTAGAAACAAATCTCCTAACAAAGTTGATCTGTCCAAAAAATGACTAGATGCCCTTGACATTTTTAGGGATAGGAACTTTATCTATGGCCTCAACCCTTTCAAGATCTATTCTAATTCCATCCTTTGACGCAATATGTCCTAAAATTTTTCCCTTTGTGACTGCAAAATGGCATTTTTTAGGGTTCAGGCTAATACCATATTCTAAAGCTTTAATAAATATTTTTTCTAGATGTTCTACATGATCTTCAACCCTTTTCGAATAAGCAATAACATCATCTTGATATACCACCATTATAGCATTAATCAAGTCTGCAAATGCTACATCCATGTCTCTTTGGAAGGTTGCTCCTACATTTGTGAGACCAAACGACATTCTTGCATAAACATATGTCCCCCATGGGGTTGTAAAAGTTGTCTTATACTATTCAGATTCTTTAACTTTGACCTGGTTATAACCTGAAAACCCATCCATCAAAGATAACAGCTCGCACCCTGTCACCTTATGTAGTATAGCTTCCATATTAGGTAAAGGGTAATTATCCTTAAGGGATGCCACATTTAGATTTCTAAAATCCACACATAATCTGATATCTCCATTTTTCTTCCTCACAGGAACCAGGTTTGAGACCCATGTTGAGTGCCTGATTGGTTTGATGATTCCCCCGTCTTTGAGCTTTGCCAATTCTTCCTACATTTTTGGTTCCAATGTTGGGCTAATGGGTCTTTGTTTCTGTCTAAATGGCTTTGCATCTGGCTTCAATGGGATTTCATGTTGTAAAAAATCCTCCCTATATGCTTTAAGGTCTTCATAGGACCATGCAAACACATGTTTATATTTTCTCAATAATGCTATCAACATTCTTCGAATTGTCGGGCTTATTTTCTTCCCTATGTATACCTTTCTTGGTGCCATCTTAGTCCCTAAGTTGATCTCTTCAATATCCTCCCTCCTGACTGGTGTCTACTTTTTGAGGGATCATTTCCATCATATACCCTCTCCAATGCCACTAGTCCTTTGGGAAGTTTATTAGTTTTAAGCTGTAAGACCTCCTTCCCGAATACTGTCTACTTCCCATATACTTCTTCTACAAAGGCATTGAAATCAATTTCTTGAGCTTCATATTGATCTATACAGTGAATAAATTTTAGGAGGTCAATATGATCATTAAAAACCTACCAACTGTATATATTATCAGGCACAACATGTCTTGTTTTGAACTCAATCTGTGACACTCCAGCCAATGTAATGTCATCCCTTCTTAGAGCTACATTTTCTAAAAAATATGCCATTATGTTTTTTGACCGATCTATCCATTCAATGGAGAAAGCATCAAACATCTCAATTGTGTCCCATACAACATTCCTATATTGCTTTAGTCTCTTATGCTTTGCTGCATATTTTGATTTAACTTGTGAAACAACTAGCTCAGAATCCCCTAGAACAACTAGCAACTTGATTTTATGTTTTACAACTATATTCAAACCTGTTAATAAAGCTTCATACTCTGCCACATTGTTTGTACATTCAAATTCCAGCAAAAATGAATATTTAAATGTAACTCCTTCATGCGGAACAAATACTATTCCTGCTCCATTACCTTCTTGGATACATGCTCCATCGAAGTACATTTTCCACACACCATTGCAGTTTTGTGCAACATGATTTTTAATTGGATCAGCATTGACTAATTATGGCTAGGCTGGTTCTATCTTAAAATTCCCAAGATCCACATCACAAAAACAATTGACTTGATCTTGAGGTACATAATCAACAACTTGGTTCATCCTTGGCTTCCTGTACAATTTAACTTCCTGACCATTCACTGGAATTGTTACATAAGACAAATCGCTGACATTCCCCCAACCGGGCTGTCATCCAAAGATTGATAAGATCCCTAAACTCGAGGAGGGGTATCAATTACTATTATATCTATATTATAGGCCACCGAGGATAAGCAAATAATTTGACTTCAACATCTTCATGATACCCACCACAAGAATAGGCCTAATATCCATTGCATAGCACTTCCTCTATTAGTATCCACCCACATGTCGAAGTTGTTTACAATCTAACCGGCATAATATTTATATGTCCAGTCTATCATGCAATTCCTCAACAGTTTGTTATTTATAAGTAATGTAGTGAAAAAAGGATCAACTTGTGGGGGATTTATTAATACATCATTTAGGTAGACTTCTGGGATACTTACTTTCTCTTGCTTATTAATTGTTTTAGTGGCCATCTTATTTTCAGAATTTTCATTTCCATTTGTTATCAATTGAACAGCACTGTCCCTATATTCCTTAATTTTCATCATCTCAATTAGTGGAACAAACATTTTTACTTGAGATAAAGCCCGAGTGAAGTCAAAAGAGGAACCCTCCGCCTTAATCATTTTCTTTTGCTCTGATGTTTCTCCTTTGTTCTCTTCCTTTTCTCTTTTACTCAATTGATCAATCTTTTTCATTTCTTTGTGTAACTCTTTAACTTCCTCCTTTTGGAAAAGCTTCTGTTTGTTTTTATCATGTTGTTTATTCTCTATTTTATTCAAAATTCCTTGTGTCACCTTTTGATCTTTTATAAATATTCCCCTGGGGACACCTTCCTTTTCATTCACTGTCCTATTTCTTAACCAATACTTTCTCTTTGCTTCTTCAACTGGAGCAATGGTTAACCTCTTTATCTCCTCTTCAGCGAGTTTCCTCATATTGCACTGAGCAAGCACCTCAACAGAGTGTGGTTTTGTATAGTCTTCTTCAGAATAAGAAAAAACCTGCTATTTAGCCATGTGGACATTGCACCTTTGATTTGAAACATCGTACTCATAACCTTCATCTTCTGAAGATGAGTATTTCTCCTCAACACGGTGAAAATTATTTGAAGTCAAATACACTGTGTGATCCTCTCCACTATTACCCACTAACATTCCTTCTTCTTGCATTCTTTGGGCTACAACACAATGATTTGGGGAATGTGGCTTATCACAACTTTCAAACCAACAACTGTTATTGACCATATACGCTCCCTTCTTCCTTAATGGATCAGGAGTTTCTTTGTTTCTAGGCCTAACTATTACAGGTTTTTCATCCTTCCAATTTGTACTGTAGGGCATGTCATGTAACCTAGGCCTCTCATTTTTGTATGTGTTCTCCTATTTGTATTGATAATTATTGGCTTGTTGAGGAACCCTAGGGTTGTCTCTCTTACTGATTATCCCAACAACTTTCTTATTGTTTTCAATAGTTAATGCTATCTTTTGGGCTTCAGCTAAATCTCTTGGGAACCTATTTCTTAGTTCATACCCTATTTTTGGGTCGAACACATTCAAATAAATACTCAATGCTACAGAGTCTGGCAACTTTGATCCAGGTGGTATCTTATTCTGCAATTTGTTGAATCTCTGGTTAAAATCATAAATTGAGTCATTCTAATTTTTCTGAGTCTGAACTAATTCATGAAGAGCAACATCTGGTGCACTTAGATTCCATATTGCTCGAGGAATCAATCCTGAAATTCTTGGACATAATCAATAGAGGCTGTTGGTAGGCTATTGAACCAATCCCTAGCTTCTTCAGTGAGAGACATCATGAATAGCCTCATATGTAAATCCTCATAAGGCATATCCAAATCTTGGATGAAAGCATTGAAACTCCTTAAATGATCTTCGACAGTAATTACACTACTCCCTATAAACTTAGGAACAAGACTTCTCCAACTGCCATCCATAGGGTAAGGGTATAATTGAAACCTTGTCAAGTCGAATTGTCTGATCATTGTTGTGTATTGATGAGGGGGAGGGTTAGGCGGGTGTTGATATTGGTACAACGGATTTTTGTATTGTGCATGAGGATGTGGCATGTAATGTTGACCATGAGGTGGTTGTGTATTTGTATATTGTGAGGAAATATGTGGTGGATGGTTTGACTATTTGTATTGATTTCCTATCTAATTCTGAGGAGCATTTGATGGATCATAAGGCCTTGCATTATTATTTCCCTACCTATGAGGCGGTATATACTTTGAAAAACCAGCTGTCTAAGCAGTAATTTGGGCTTTCTGCAATTTGAAGTCTTGGATTGCTTGTATCATTTGGGCTTTCTCCTGTTCAACTTTTGCTCTTTCTAGTTCCTGTTTATGAAACTCAAACTATGATTTTACTTCTTCACAAGTTGAGAATTCATAATTTTCTTGAGGAGTTACATGATCAATGAACTCATTTTGGTTACCCCATTCATCATATTCCTATTGATATCTTATTCTTCAACTGAAGCTTAGCATCAAACTCTGCCATTTTTTGAGGATTATAAAAGGATTTCTTTGTTCTTCTAGGGTACAAGGTTCTACACTTGAGTTATTCTCTCCATGGCACACAATCCATCATATGTCTCACAATGTGGTCTTGATGTTTCGTCTCTTGTTTTTTATGCACATGTCCTCATTTATCTTCTACCCCTTATCAATCCTTATCATGCTTGTGTGTCCACTTACAATTTCCAAAGGGACATCTAGAAGTACCTTCCTTATATTGGGATCTTCACCATTCATGTTTAATAGATGCAATGTTTTGTTAGAGTCGCCACCACTTTTAAAAGTAATAAAAAATGAAATTACCTATTCCTAGCGGAGTCTATATAGGATTTCTAACTCTATGACTAAGGCCTTAATTATGAGTTGACTCCCCAGTAGAGTCGCCAATTTTTTATCTCTCAAAAATGCAGGAGAAATGCCTCAAGAGGTTGCCAATCTCTTGCTATCTTTCAGGGTAACAGACAAGGTCTAAATGGTTTAAACCTTCTTCTCTCTGTGTGTTGTTAGACCTTGTGGGTATACCAATATGAATGAGTGTAGACTTGAATTGGGTGCTTATCTCTTTTGAAGTGTTTTTCCCACAATGGCAGATGGGAGGGGACAAATAAAACTTGATTTGGTATAAATTGTATAGCAATATTAAAACTAAAACCTAATATGTTCAGTTAACAGATGTAAAAATGAATGAAGCTAAATGATGAAAATGCAGAGACTAGTGCCTTATTGGGTATGCAGAGTCAAATGAAATCTAAATGAGTAACTTCTTTCTGGCAAGTACTCTAATTGTTTGACATATATTTGAGTTTATAACTTGTATAAACATGCAAGAATATGATTACCAATTTCTTCTTAATGATCCAAATGAGATTCCCTAATTACTATGATCAACTAAAAGGATTTAATCTTTTCTTGAAAGAACCAATTAATCAACCATACAGATACAACAAGTGTGCACCGATAAACTAAATATAAGCTTGTTATATCAATTTAAATAACCATAAAAAAAAATCAACCTTGGAGACAACCTCAGTAATACTTTCAATTAGCACAACAAACAATTGATACCATAAATACGCCACCACATTAAATGATTTTCATTGATATCTCCATAGTTTTAAACATGCATCATAGTCTCATATTTGTAAAACATTCTAATCTACTGTATCTTTCTTCTATATCCTATATCCTGTTTCGCTACCAAAACGGATATTTATACATCAACTACTTGAAAGGACGCGTCCTTTCAGAAATGTCATATGTTAAAACAACAATAGATTAAAAGATAATTAAGCTTTGTTAAGCCATAAATGAATCTTTGACAAGTGGTCCAAATAATCCTGACGCTTATGCGTATCTTCATCTCCCAATGCATTCCAGATCACGATCTCCATTCTTACCATCTTCTCATTCTGTTCACATGCCTCATCTAGTGTTGTATCTTCCGCGGTAGCTATCTTCAGAATTTCTTGCAGGATCGATTCACTTTCACTTTTCCACTTAGTCACTTCTTTTAATCCTCCTTTATCATCAAAGAATGCAGTCAATCCTTTTTTGGTGGCATTTAACAATCCCTGTACATCCCCTCGCAATTCTTCAAAGAAGTCTCAGTGTTTATTCACAAAATGATTTGCAGCCTCAATTGCTACATTATCAGAAACATCCCTCTGGTTTATTTCTTGAAACTTCTCCAAAATCTTGCCATTCATTCTTTCGTGTTCTTGCAATGCAACAAAGTTATGTGAGTGTGTTCCCCAGAGCTTATTTAACCAAGTTTCTAGACTAGATTGTCTCTTCTTAATCATTGTTACAAGTGTATCATATTTCCCTTGAGAGTAAGCACTTGATCCTTCCCAGTGATCTTTTGCTTGTGAACTTTCACCATGAGTGAGCAGCTTGGTTGATTTCATTGTGACACCTAACAAATATTCTAGGTGGTCATTTTCTTTCAACATCCTTTCGTTATTCATTTTGTACATTTCTCTCTCCTTGATTAACATTTGAATTTGAGCTTTGTTTAATTTTGCTAGATTGATTCCAATTTCTGTAGTTGCCACATGATCAACCTCTCCAATATTTAAATTCATAACATGCCCAAATGCTTTCTCAGTATCAATGATAACTTATTTCCTGTGAAATGGATATAAAGCCCAAATCATTAATGACCCTTCATCTGGATTGTACTTTGACCATGCATATACTTTTGTCACCTTTTCTGGGATGAGCTTGTGTGTAGCATTACTATCTTTCAAGAAACTATCAAAAACTAGTGCAGAATTGAGATCCAACCCTAGAAAAATCATAACATCGGCACTTTCCAACATTTTCCTTCCTTTTCAGAGGTCATACTTGCCATCTTTCTGTCCACACACACCTTTAGGTCATTCAGTAGTTGTTCTTCATTACCTGATGTGATATTGTCAACCTTTTCTCTTATTTCTTTTCCTTTTTGTTTGTACATGAATGCCTTAAACTCTAGAGAGTTTACAAATTCATCATCTGCTACAAATGATTTGTACTCTACATGCCTTGCATCTGCATCTACATTCTCTTTAGCACTCAATTCCCTGGCAAGGCAAGTGTAATGCTGAGTTCTCAATCTTGACATCTTATTTGGTTGGTCTTGTGGCACATTATCCTCAGATGCCTCCTCCCTAGAAGATAACCGTTTTGTATCTTGCAACCCTTGATTATATTTTTTGATCATAAATTTTGCTTCTTTGGCTTCCAGGTTTCGGATCATATCATCAAATTGATAGGGCACATGTTGATACCCTCCAAAGTTTATCTTTAGTTTAGCAGAATTGATGCACCCTTCTGGATCAAAATTCCTTCTAGGTGGTCCTCTTTTCATATTGTACTGCAATAAATTATCAAGGATCAAATTGTATCCTTCCTTGGCTAATACAGTAAAATCACCGAAGCATAATGTACTGGGCATGAAATCTTGCTTTCCAAAGGAGATCAAATTCATAACACTAGAAAAATCCATTTGTCTAACGATTTCCAAGTATGCAATCCTATCTAGAACTGTTTTAGGAAAAATGAATGGGGCATCTTCAAATCCATAAACCCTAATCATGGTAGCATCCTCCAAGTAATACCAATCCTCGCAGTTGTGACTAATTGGCCCATTGAAATCCTTAGGCCTGAGAAACCTCTTTATCTCTTTAGATAAAGAATAATCACATGGATGATTATACAATTTGTACAATGTTTTCACAAAAAAATCCTCAAAGTGTACAAAACTAGAGTTAGCAAACCTACTGTCCCAGACAACCATCCATAATTGAACAGGTAATGTCATGCCTTCCTTGTCAAATTGGGAAATTCTCATTTCCTGAGGCCACAGCCCTAACTCCTATCCAAAATACAACACCATGTGCATCAAAAATGAGTAATGTCTAAGATGTAAGATAGAGGCTCTACCCTTTATTTCCATCAACCCAGAATCAAGCCCCTTAAAAATGTATGAGGCATAATCAAATGGTCTAGAAATGTGATATTGGATATCTACTGAAATTATCATAGGCACAATTGGCATATATTCAAGGACTTCCATTCCCAATACATGGCCTACCGAGAAATAAGTATACTTCATTTATGGTTCAAAAAGGTCAACATGAAGCAGGTCCATCGCTATCCTATAGAGGAACTGGTTTGCCACCTTGTCTAATTCTATGAATTGGCAACCTCCAACCCTTATAAATTGTGTCCATTCTCCCGAACTCCCTTTCTAATTCTTCACATATGATTTTCTCATTGCAAACCCCTTCCAAATTGAAAACCTCACCTATTGCATCTTTTGATATGTGTATTAGTGGTTTCCCAAATGGGTCACATATAGCTTTGAGTTTTGAATTATAATGGAAAGCCAACAATTTTACCAATTATGCATTGACAAATACATTAGGGCACACTAGCTTTCCCAAATTAAGCTTCCATGGGTTGCATACTTGTTCAAAATGATTTCTCTGATAGTAATGAAAGCTAAACAATTTATAACCTCTTATTGAAGTCCAAAAATCTCCTATGAGTTTACATTTTTCATCCAATTTTTCTATTTCTGCCCTAAGTTGTGCAGATTGTCTAGATTTAGGTCCAAAGCCACATAATTGGTCAATGAGATCTTGATTTAGTCTCCATTCAGTGCCCTCATGCTCTATTTCAATTTTTTTTTCTTCCTTTTAGGCTGACTGCTTTCACCATATTTTCTACTTTTTGATTTTTCTGAGCAAGAGGATTACATTCCTCAAAAGTTACAGAAGTCAAAATTAGAGGAACTAAGGCACAAAGAACTTACTCTATTTCGCTCAAAACCTTTGGACTAAAAGAATGCCCTAGTTCTTCATTCACCCCTCTGCTTCCTCCGCTATCAATTCCACACTAATGTCTCCAATTGAATTTCCCTTATTGTGCTCCGTCGCGCCATTAATGTTTTAGCTAAAACATGAGTGTAGCAGGTCTTTTTTTGAAACTCTCACTGTCACATCATATAATATTGTCGGTGAGACAATTTCAAATTTTGGGCAACCTCTCTATTATGGATTTTACCAATGTTCATTTAAAACATCCACCAAGACATCCTGTAGTTTCCTCGACACTTCAAGTCTCTCTAACTACCACAAACTATATATCGCTTTGGTTTCCTACAGTCTTGTCAATATTCTGAGTCTCACCAATAGTTATCCTTTCGATCTTATGTATATTGTTGTAACTCTCGCCAATGATGCCAATCTCACCGATGAATCTTGTTATCGACAAGACAATGACTATCGCCAAGTCCTATTACCGATATAATCCTGTCATAGCGACATTGAGAGTCTACAGGAATTCCATGAACTTGCCCTGATACATCATCAGAATCCACCTTCGTTGTGTTAGAAAAACTGAATGAATGCTCCAGAACATTTCACCGATGACTTAGGTCTCGCCGAAAAACATTTTGTGCTTCATCAGCACACATGTGCTCATTATGACTTATATCGATGAATATTTTCTCGCCAATAAGATCCACTTTTCTAGGAAACATATTAAGAATATTTTAGATTCCTTTTTGATGCTCCAAAATTGTACCATGATTGGTAAGACACAAATAGACCCGATATGACTCACCACGATGCATATTGTCTTGCCGATAGGATTTTTCTGTCGCTGAGACAATGAACTGCATCCTACCAGTATATCTCTTCAAATGAAATCATATCAGTATGACATTCCCAAACTCTTGCTGATAGACTACAAAAGATACACATTAGTATAAAATGCTTTATGGATTGGGGAGACCCTCACCATCTCTTGCCAATATGAATTATACATTGAAATATTCAGGGTTCAATGAATTCTATGGGACCACATGACAAAATATGGGAAAAAATGTTATGAAGAGAGGATTCTTGTGCTTATGGTAAGGACTTCTTTGGAAACTCATGAATATAAACAACTGTAAAATTTTCAAAATTTTACAATTCTAACATAAACACTTCAAATTGTGGGTAATGTATAATGAGAGTGAATCTCTAGGATATTTATTCTGAGAAATTCATTCATCTAAAAAATAATTTTTGAGGAAAGGGTTAGGAGGAAAACTGACAATGAAATCCTAAAACCTAAAGATGATTCAACAGAAATTTCAAAGGATTTTGATAACTTTCACTCTCAACAATCTCTCAAAACCTTCAACTCTCACAATCTCACCATAAAACATACAATCCAATAGTGATTTTTATAAAGGCCAACAAAATTGAGCACAAAATACAACCTGAACTATATGAGACTCTTGTACAGAAGCTCACAATAGCAAGACATAAAAAGGATTCTATGTTTTGAATCACAATTGGCATCAAATTGATACTGCAAATCTGAGACAAGAAAATGAGAAGGAAAGCTCTACTATTTTTATTAGAACTAAAGGAGTATCAAGCTCAAAATATGAGTACAAGAAAAGTTTACAATACTCTCTTAAAACAAGTAGGAGAGCAAGAAACAATAATCTCAACTAAGAAAAATAATTTTTTTCTCAAAATTATATCTCCCAAGTGTCTCCAATAGTGAGAATAGAAAAACCAAGTTCAACTGCATCTCTAAATTAGCAACTTTTGATCCATTTCCGATGGTGATCCCACAATACTCGTTTACAATTTTTGGCCAAACTAGACACTAAACTAATTTTTTGTAACTAAATCTTCACTTTTGGGCACCTATAGCGGCTAAAACATGAGGAATCTGAAGATGATGTAAACTAGTGATTTGTGATATTTTTTCTGTAGATTCTAAATATATTTTTTTCAATTTTTTTGGAATTATATTGCACTTCTTTTTCCATCTCTTTCAAAAACTAGTTTTTTTCAATAAACACCATTTTTAAGGAGTGATGCTCACTGTATAACACATAATCTTTTTTCCATAAAGGATAAAATTATATTTTTTTTGAATTTAGATTTGTAACTATGATATCTAGTGCTTCCAATTGGTTTCATAGTGTTTTATTGATTATTTTTTCCTTTATCAAGTTTTGAAGCCAAACCAAGTACAATTCAGACATAGGTACACTGTATAACACAACTTTTTTTGAATGTATCGAAATTCTTTTTTTTTTGGTTGGATCAAGGATTTCAATATCTGGTGCGCTCATATTTTTCATTTTTTTTTAATAATCTTCTTTTTTTCCACATGTGTAGAACAAAGAGCTTGATTTTTGGTGAAAAACTTGCATTCACAAGAAATAAAAAATAAATATAATAATAAAATTAAATTTATTTAAAATTACACTTTTTGGGAAGCTTATAATAAGGACTACATACTAACAAAAAATAAATTTTAAATGAATTCATGTGATCCCCCAAAAGGTATATCAAAAGTGATTTTTTATCAGCATTTTGATAGGTGTAAAGGAGACTCCATTATAGGTATGGTTTAAAACTAGCGGGGTTCTATCCAAGGGGGTTTGATCTAAGGTAGTTTGATCAAACCCTCTTCAACTGGAATGATTTAAATGGAAAATTTTAAGGCTTAAATCATTATATTTTCTAAAAATATGTGATTTCAGCAAAAATCAAAATCTCCTAGAAATTGTAAACCAGCTTTGAGAGCTCCAAGGAAAAGCCTGGAAAACAATGCCCAAAACTACTCCAAACTAAATGAAAAAAGATAGAAACTTTCTACCTCCAAAAGGTTGATCCAAAAGAGCCAAAAAATTAGGACCAAACTACCTCAAAACTGAAAATAGAAGGTTCTGTTTGTACATCATTTTCCAATTTCTCCCCAAGAACTCAAACTCAGAAAATAAAGTTTTAGAGGGAAACTTAAGTGCACTAACTGCATTGTAAAACAATAAAAAATAGTAAGGTAATTTATAGAAACATTACCTTAATGATGTTTTACATCATTTGCAATTTATAACTCTTGAAATAGAAAGCTCCTATTACATTTGATTTGCTTCTGATTTTTCAATTTGGCTTTGATCACTTTGATTTTTGCAATAAAAATAAGATTTTGATACTTGCAAAAATCAAATCAATACACTAAGGCTCTCAATATATTTTATTTTTCTATAAAAAAATCATAAAAATACTTTAGGCACTTGTCATATTATGTCCACTCAAAGCTCAAAGGTAAACCTAGGGCATCTCAAACTTAGGAAATTTTTTAAAGTTCAAGGTTATTGACTTGATTTTCTACAAAGGCATGAAATATGTCAAAGTCAATAAAAATATAAGTTTGGCATATGCAAGGTCAACAAGGCACCAAGGTATTAGTTCAAAATTTTATTTTAAAAAACATTGTGATAAAATTCCCATTTGAATTAGGGCAATAGTGGAACCCTAACACAAAACCAAGCCCCAATACCTAATTCCTCTCATCATTTGCATCGAACAACTTTTGGAAAGAAGCTCTCCACTCAACCGCCATGGAAACTAGGGTTCAATCTCTAGAAGTACTCCATTCTTATTGCTTTCTTGTCAATTTTCCTCAGAAGATCACTAGGTAAGTTGTTTTGAAACAAAATTTGAATGTTGACCTCCATTTTTTGAAGTATTTCAGCCTCCATGGCTGCGACTACTATGGCTTTTCTAATTAATTTCTTGTGCTTTTATTTTTCAGTGGATATTATCCTCTCTAGTCACCGTTAGAGAGTATTTGACTTGGAATTTGAGAGGGAAATCTAGGGAAATCCCATGGCCCTTCATGCATTTTTCAATAGGAGAAAGCTTGGTATGCCTTATTCTCTTTGAATCTCTTTATTATCACTCATTTTCATTGCAAGAATCTCGAGTCGAGCATGATAATGAATGTATTATTTTGTGAAATCACTATTAAAATTTTTGTGTATCCTCTCCATTATAGGCCATGGCCATACCTTGTACATTTTTTTATTTTTGAGTTTCTTCAAAGCTTGCATGAGCTCAAGTCCTTTCTATTTTCTTCTACATTTTGATTACTGAGGTAAACCCCAAGTGGGTTTTGATGTATGTGAAGAAAAAATGTGTTCTCAAACCATGGACATGAGAATCCATAATGTACTTTACTCTTTGTATTTCCCTCTTAGTTTTTTGTAGAAGGAGCTCAATTCGAGCTTAACCAAGAACAAAATAATGGAAATCTTACAAAAACACAAAATTAGGTTCATCCTTACCATAAAGCTACAAGATCATTTAGCTCGAAACCCTAGTGCCATCAAGACATTTGTTCATTTGATTTTAATGAAGTGCATACTTGGCTTCTCAATAAGGTAGTAGTGAAGATAATATTGCTTATTTTTCTAAAGAAACAACCCAACTCCACTTTCTTTCATGTATACACTGTAGCTTCATTCTCTCTGTTCTCAAAAATGCAACTTTGTTCCAATAGGAGTTTTTATTTAATGCACATATTGGGTATTTTCATTTCCATTTTTCCTTCACAACCTCACAAGCATAGTGTGGAAATAGTTAGTTAATGTATCACCATTCTCTTACTCACTGTGTGCACTCCTCTTTTGAAACTTTCATGTTTTGGCAATTCAAATCACCATTCTTCAAAGCACCTTCTATGGAGAAAATTCACTCTTTAACACAAATAGAAAGTCTTTTACTCATTCTTGATTCTACTCTAGTTGCTCCATTCTACTTCAATAATGTTGTTTGTATGTAAAATATTGTCTCCTTCAAAATTTGCATATTGCCACCTTTGATGAAATTTATACACTGTACAGATAGTTAATGATAGTTCTTTTTCTCTTCAAGTTATTGCTCGCTTCATTTGCACTATAAACTTAGCATTTCAATGCTTGACGTAGATTAAATCCTTTTGCACTCTTCATGCATTTTAATTTTATTGTGAGCTTTGATTATGTATGCCTGTTCACTATCACCTTCATGACAATGCACCCTTATGGCTTCATATGCTAGTATCACTTGTAATCACCTTAATGACAATGTTCATGAAAAATTCACGATGTTGACACCATCACAAACATCATAACTAGTAGCACATTCTTTTCTGCCCCATTCAATGAGACACTTCAAATAGCACACTTGGCATAAATAAAACATGACATGGCAACAATAAGCACTCAAACTTGATAGCAATAAAAAATTTCAATATGAAAATGATGCATTCTATTTTGTTTTGTACTTAATTTGGGCATTCAAATGAGCTCTTTTCCACTCATAATTTTTAATTCATTTCACTTCAGTTGACTATTGTGAGTGGTCAATGATCTTGAAACTCTTGCAATTATTTTATGAGCAACTCCTTCAGTGAATGTTTCCTTTTTCAAACCCCTCTTGAATGTTAAGGGGCAACATGCTGGGCTCAACCCTTGTGGGATCCCATTTTGCACCACATGCTATAATGTCTTCAGAAATGGATCAACAACTTGATTTCTCCTATACCTACATAGTGAACAAACATGTTAGATTAAAAAAATAGTGTAGCTCAATGCTCCTGTGATGTTTCATTTTTCAGGCTCTCTTGCATACTTCTGATGTTCACTCCATTGAATCAATACATTATAGGCAATGCACTATATTTTTTTTGATAGAGCACATAGTTTAATTCACATTCAGAGCTCTAACAACTGTTCTCAACATGATGCAAGTTCATTCAAGATTGAGAGCAAGTAGGAGCACGAACAACGAAGACCAACTAAAGACCCAAATTAGTCAATGATGGATATGTTTTACGTTATATGCTTTGTTTCCTTTATCAATATTCAGTTGTATAGTTCATTACTTATGATGAATTAGTTTGGCTACTCCCACGGCTTGTGTGGGACACTTGATCTCTCTTTTCTTTCCAATGAATATGAAAACAACATTCTATGCAATCTTGTTCAATTATGTATATATCTCTCTTGCAAAATAAAGGAAACATTGTAAAGTGTATGAGGCATTGAAAGATGAATGAAATAAATATATTATATCTCATGTATTCTCCTTTATGTTGTTAAACACAAAAAGGAAAATTGAATGCTCTCTTTACTTAAAACACATTGGACAATGAAATTGAACTCTTTCCTTTTAAATTCTAAAATATGCAATGGTTTAATCAAAGTAGAAATGAATTGAAATATTTTCATGTTAAAATGAGCCTAAGCTATTTCAACTCTTCCAATTTGAGTTGTGGTGAAAAATTCCTAACAAGAATATTTAATGAATGTGGCATAGTGCAATGTCCTAGTCCATCCTTTTTTATTTTTTCATTAGCTTTAACATTGTATGCTTGTGTATCTTGTCTTGTTGCACATATATTACACATCTTATGTGTCTCTTTGTCCTTATGTTGGTTTGCCATAGGATCTTAGATCATGGGGGCTTGATCACCCTCTTTGATCTTTGTTATCCTATATTTCTAACATTTGTATAATTGGACCCCTCTTAACACATATTTTTCTACTTTAGTGTGAGTTTGAGGATAATCGTATACTCTCACTAAAGTGGGGGCTAAATGTAGTGTATAAAATTGTATACCTTTACAATTTCACACTATGTTTGGGTCTCAATTAATTGGACTTAATTAAGCTTCTATTTTTTCAAATTATGCATTCCAAAGCCTTATTTTTCTTGTTTTTTGAAAGGAGAACCTACATTTAATTAATGCAATTAATATTTTAATCACCTTGAAATGACTGTGTCCTGGACTTATGGGCCAGGACCCAATCACCCAAGGGTTAATGGCTCCTCCTTAAGTCCTAGGTCCCAAATTTTAATGGTTTTTGTGGTCTTTTAATGATTAAAATTTCATATGCAATTGTCGGCTTTTGGAATCTAATTTTTGAGAAATTAGGTAAACACCTATAAATAATATCTTTTTATCAGTTCAAATCTAAAAGTTCTAACACACTTTTGGAAGACTTCATATGAAAAAATACTATTTTCAAGAGAATTCAAGAGTAGATTTATTAGTAATTTGTTGTAGCATTTAAGATCCTATCATCATGTTCAATCTTATGTGTGTTCATGTCAGCTTGTGAAGGATCACATACATTTTTTATCCTAAAGCATCTAAGCATTTTCAAGTGTCCAATCAAGAGAGGAAAGATCAAGTTCCTTGGAGTGATTTGTTTTAATTAAGTCCTCTAAGGGAATTCATTAAAGGTTTGGTGACTTGTAATAAGCAAGTTCTCATTCATCATTCCTTCCATTTATCAATTGAAAATATCTTTCTATCAAGGTTTAATTTCCAAACATGGGGTTTGAATAAGAAAAACCCCCATTCAAAAATGATTTTTTTCCTATCTTTGTATTTGTAGATTATAGGTTGAAGAATGTTTGAAAGGATCTCAAGTAGCAATTTTTCAACATTGCATAAGTTATTACCATTGTTGTCAGGCCACAAAAACGTAATTGTTGATTTTAGTTTTTACTTTTTAATAATGGGGCCTATGGAAAAATAAATCCAAGATTCAACACTAGAGGACTACCGGAACTTATTTTGGACACCCTAACCATGACCCATTCACCCTAGGGAAAATTTTTCCTTTAACAGTTCTCATGACCAAGTTTTAATGCTAGGTACATGTGTCCAGACCCTTCTCAGATCTGCCTAAAAACTGTGATTTTAGTTTATGTATCTTTGAGAATTTGTATTTTATCATCTAGGTTTTATTTTTCATTAGGTTTAAGTGCATCAAATCATTTCCATTTAATTTAAAATCCTATTTTCCTAAGGGAACCAGGAGATCTAGGTCTGATTGGCTCACCTTGAGGTTGAAAGTAAATCCTTACACCTTGTGATCTGCTCTTTCCTAATGAAATTTTGGAAAAGGGACACCATTAGTTCCTAAGTTCTTTGCATGAAGGATCTAGGATACCACATTTTGGAACTCCCCTTTTCCCTCCATTTCAGGACCAATTGTATGTCATTAAATTCTTTATATTATGGTAATATTAGAATCCTTGATGCCTAGGAGAAATTTAATATTATGAGAATTAATTTGATTAGTGTGGAGGGGTTAAATTACTATAAAAAAACATAAAAAAACAAAGAAAATGACCATAAAATGAAAACACGAGTGTTTATACCTTTGATGACCTACTTGATTGAGCTCCAAGATGCACCCTACTCTTGTTGGATTTTCTCTAAATGTTGAAAATGGATTGCTCACAATTGCACTAGCATTATCATAGCCAATTTCAAGATGAAGAAATGAGAAGTTGAAGGCCCAATTTATAGATAATTGGAGGGAGAAATGGGGGGATAAGATTTTAAGTTAATGAAGGGCTAGTATTTCTTGAGAATGTGATGCATGGATCAAGGCTGCAACTAATTAGAATTGTGAAAAGTGTCACAATTGAGTGTGAGGAGAGAGATGAGGTGTGCTCACACATGTGTGAGAATACTTTGGGATGACAAGTAATTAAATTTTGGAGACTATGTGTAAAATAGTGGAGGTAGTTGGGATTTATGTAATTAATGAGACAAGATGAGGGGGTTGAGAATGAAATTTAAATTAAGAAATAATGGTGATGACGGGGGTTAGGATAGTTAATGAATGGTTAATTATTCTAATGAGGTAGGTGGAGTTAATAAACCATGGGTTAATTAACTTGGATGTAGTTAAAAGTTGGAGAATGGGATAATGTAGGTTAGTAGGTCAATTAATCATTGATTAATTAACATAATTTGGATTAGAAGAATAGGGGATTTTAGTGGGATCAATTAAATAATAAGAATTATTTAATTGATTAGAAGAACTATAGTTTAGAGAATGATGTAATTAATTAAATAAAAAATTTAATTAATTATAAGAGGAAAATGGATTAATTAATTAATTAAATATATTTATTTAATTAAAAGGGGAGGAATGGATAAATTAATTAAATAATACTATTTAGTTAATTAAGCAAAAATGGTGTCAGATTTAGGGTGACTACAATTATAATTTTAGGAGGAATATGAAATGAAATGTAAGTTCTCTTTTTGAAGAAATGGATGAATATTACGTAAATTCAAACAAAAAGAACCTCAGCGATTTTGTTAAATATAAATTGAGAATGTGATGTTCAAAGGATTTCAATGTGTAGTGTAGAAAATTGTACTCCATTCTTGGAGATAGTATAATTTCACACTTAGTTTGGACCTATTTTAGTACCTTTACATTCATACCCTTTAAATCATCATTAATAGGCCCTAAGACCCTTTATTATGGATACCAAGGCTTATTTCGACTGACATCCTAAAAACTTCAACAAATACATTTAATTTTCTAACACCTTTACATTTGCTCAGTTCGAAAAACTACAGTGGGACCAATACACCACCTTGGGCATATGAGTCCCCCTAGTTGGGACCCATACTCCACCTTGGACATGAGACCCGTTTGGCCCCTTTCTAGGGTTTGAGTAGGAATTTAAGGTTTTTAATTCAAATTTTTGGAAAATGTTAACATTTGGGATCTAATAAATGGTAAATTAGATAGGATGCCTATAAAACTAAGGTTTTGAATCATTATTTAACCTAGAATTTTCAAGCAAGAGAGTCTCACCTAGATTTAGATCTTTCAAGAGAGAGTTTCAAGCATTCAAGAACAAGGAGAAAGTAAAGTTGAAGTCTTGGAGTAACATAATAATATTTTTGCAGGTCTTCAAGCTAACTTTCATTTCAAGATCAAGAATTTTCAAGGATTGGTGATGGATGCCTTTGGAGGATCATGATGTATTATAGGTTGGGGAGATGTAACTAGCCATTGAACCAAGCCTATTGATTTGTTTCCTAAGTGATTTCATCTTACATTATCATTCTACTTTCTACCTAAAGGAAGGTACATGCATTGTTATGGCTTATTAAGGTGATTAGATATCTCCAAAAGTGAGTCATCATCTTTATAATTCATTCATGCATCCTATTCTAGCACATTAGAGTAGGGTTTATTGCACTCTAGATCTTTTAATCTTAGATGCACTTAAGATTAGGACTTTCATACACATTTTCTTTCAAAATCTATTCTTTTCTATCAAGGTTGAATTACCAAACTAGGGGTTTAACTGAGGCAAACCCCCCATAAGCAAATCAACACGATATTTTGTTTTGTAGATTCTTAGTAGGTTTAGATATGGAAGTGATGTTTGAGAGGCATAGGAAGGAAGTGCAGAGAGTAATGCTCCGCCACGCAACCCTAGGGGAAGTTGCAATTTACTACACAAATGAACTAATTTTTTTTTTTTAAAGAACAATTAACATGCAAGTTCACTAACCATTGCCAACCAATCCCCTAAGGTTACGAGACTGAGTTACTTAAACCCAAACAAGAAACATGAATTATAACCATAAAATTTAATTACTTAACAATTTAGGTTCACATACATTCCATACGTAATAATCTACATCAAAGAATATGAAGTACCACATAATTCCAATAATATAATTTACAACATGATTACAACACTCATTTCCCGAATGAGATAAATCCAATAAGCATGATTAAATATTGCAAATTCCACCTCGATAACAAATGAGGGGTAATAAAAAACAAGATCATCTGAATGAATCAAGCATGAAAGCAATAGGAACCCACGAGCTCTCCAACTAGAAATCTCGTCCACACGAACAAGAACAAAACCCAATGGAAAAAGGTGCATGTTCCACCCAACCATGTGATACCTGAAAGCTCACCCCCCGTGCTAGGATATAGTAACCATGAATTCCTAAACAAGACCATCAACCTCTAGACATAGGTTAATACATAACTGAACTGAAAAGGATACAAGTGCAACATCACTTAGCACAAAGGTTACAATGCTTCTAGAGAACAAGGATCATTACGCAGTACAAAAAACTGACTTCTAGTTGACATAGGGAGAGTGTCACATGACATTTTATATGAGTTACCCTGGCTCAACTGTCTGAGGCAACCAAATCCCCACCTTGGGTTATCCTGGCTCAACTCTACCAGCCGTTGGACCCTCATACAAACTATGCTTCTCATCTCATCTCAAACCTTAAAAGTGAATAAGTTATGAGAGAGGAATTAATTATCTTAATTAGTCTGAGAGTTTTTCATTAATTCTTTTTATGTTATCACTTACTTAGAACCCTAAGTAAATTACCTTGGCACCCCTTTGTGCGCCAAACCCCCACAAAGAGCCACTCTCCTATTGACAACACATACAGTACAAAAACCACAAACTAATGGGTAAACTGGATAAGATGACCTCTCCAAACCAAGGAGGCAACAAATAAAGGAAACTCACTCCAAACACTAGAGGAAACAAAAGTACAAAACCCTCTCCAAACAATGGAGGCTACAAAGGTCAAAACCCTCTCCAAACACTAGAGGCTACAAAGGTCAAAATCCTCTCCAAACACTTGAAGCAACAAAACACAAACTCCACTCCTAATCCAAGGGAGACACAAAACCCATAACCCACTCCTAATTCCAAAGGAGGCACAAAACCCAAGACAATCCAAAGGTTGACTATCACAACAACAACCCATACAAATAAATGAAACTCAATTTGGAAGACTTCATAACATTCACTCTATCGCCCATCAACAAGAAAGAGGGAGATTACATAAAGAAATCAATCTGATGATTTAATCACCTACTTTAGGATTTCCTAAATCCAAGTCAATCAATAACATAATGAATATAACTAAGTACAAATAAATAAAATTGTTTGCACTACTCCATGGTAATAAAAATTACGATTGCACAATAGAAGAATTTAGACTAATATTCTATCTCCCTATTTCCCAATACACAAAATAATAAAAGTTCACTATTAAAATAAAACATTTGATTATACAATCAACATTTTAAATATCTATATAAAAAAACATTTGTTATAAAGCCAATTTCAATTCCACTATAGTAATGAAATTATCATTTTTAAAGAGATTTCTACTTTAAATATTTAAACATCATTTAAATATCTCTCAAATAAAAATATTATTATTATATTCTAATTAATTAAAAATTAATAACTTATCATTTAACATCTATATATTTAAATAATAAAATAAAAAATATATTTAAAATAAATTACACTATAAATATACATATTATAATATATAATATATATATATATATATATTATAATATATTTATATAAAATAAAATATACACATAATAAATAAAAAGATTATAAAAAAAATGAATTTTAAAAAAAAGGACCCAAGCCCTAATTAGGGCGTGCATGCCCCACTCCATGGGTTGCGGCCTGTGTGCTATGCACACAGTCTTCCTCCCCCATGGGCGGCGGCCTGTGTGCTATGCACACAGCTCACCTCCCTTTGGGGTGGCAGCTGTGTGCTAGGCACACATTCCACCTCCCTTTGGGTGGCAGCCTGTGTGCTATGCACATAGCCTGCCTCCCTTGAGGCTGGGCGGCGGTGGGGGGGTTGGCTTCCCCTACCTCCCCACATGACTTTTTTTTTTTAATAGAATAAAATAAAAATAAAACCCATGAAAATCCCCTGCACTCAGAACATCTCTTTCATAGAAAATTTTAAAAAATAGAGAATTTCCAGAATGAAAACCTAAAACACATATTTTCTATAGAAACCCACAATGAAAGAGATTCTTTTAACCACAATTTCATGTGCACAAATTTTTGAAGGATTTCAACTTCAAACAAAGATTTTTTCAAGATCTTTTTGTGTTCCTTTTTATTTTCTATTGTCAGATTCTTTCCTTGTTTTTTTTCTTTTCCATTTCATTTCTATTGCAAGAATATATCTTTTTTTTCTCTTCTTCCATGATTTCAAAGAGGTTTTCAGATTTGTTTTCTAAACTTGCATTCAAATTGAAACCAAAATCTCAAAACTTCAAAACAATTAAAACCAGAATAAAACCTGTGATCATGAATTTGAAGAACAAACTAATGTTGAGTTCCTCTACAGATTCCACTCCTCCACCTTCAAACCAAGATTTAATCCAAAAACCCAAAACCCTCTTTTCTTTTTGCAACCAAATCTCTCCATCCCAAAAAAATAAACCCAGAAGTGAAAATAAAACCCAAATGAAATATAGTATCTCACCCAAACTCAAATTCAAATTCAAAAATGAAATTTCATGGCTTCTCCAAATCCTCCCCAAATTGAGTCAACTCCTCTAAAATATCTTTTCCACCAAAAAATATTGCATTTTTGAAGATATTTGAATTTTAAATAACTTAAAACAAAATTCCAATTTCCAAATAGAATTTACTACATTTAAAATTTTCTTTTTAAACAAAAGAATTTAAACTTTTAAAACTTTATTTCCAAAAATAAACTAACACTTTTAATTCAAAAGAATAACTTAATCAATTCAACACAATTTAATTTAATTAATCAATAAAATAAATCTAATCCGAGATTAAATTATTTTATTAATTACATTAAATTATTTAATAAATTAAATAACATTTCAACATTGCAACTAGATCCATTTAAACATCATTTTAACTACACCTACCATTTAATAACCTTTATAATATGAAATTAAATAAATACTCAAGGTGAAATGGACCAAATGAAACAACTAACCTAACAACAACCCGATGACACACTATGACTAGGGTGACGACTTGGCACGAAAAACCTAGCTACTATCTCCCAATCAATTACCGTTGGTCACTGGACACACTCAAACCTGTGAACCAGGTGGAGTCAATGTCATGTACCTGTCAACCTGCAAAAAAATAGTACATCAAACATGCATATATATATAATATGATCAAACACACCGTGAAGAGGAAATCTCAGAATTGTAGGGCACTCGCAAGCGAGTGATACAATCATGTCCCCTTCACCAATACACAATTACTAACTGATGCATCTAACATCAATAATATGATCACAAGCATATAACATCATTAAATCAAATATCTGCTAAATTAATCCAAAACACGTCATAAAGGTAACATCAGAGTAAAATAACATCACATCAAAATATAACATTCACATTTCTTTACAATTCATGATCAAAAGTAACTAAGTTCCAAAGTCACATCATAAACAGAACAAAGCATTACAAAGAAAACACTACCGATAAAAGAACCAAAATGGAGGGGTGTTACACAGAGATAAGAGAACAATTTCAAATCCTACATTTTCAAAAAGAAAAAATGGCACTAAATTGCCACCTTAGGCATTTGAATCCTTGTATAGCTCTATTACCAAATTTTAGAGGATTCTAACTGGTCATTGAGAGATTACAGATCCTACATAGAAACCCTAAACTAGGACTAAATCACCTAGTCTAGCATATGAGTCCTAGTACACAGTAGAAGCAACAATTTTCAAGGTTTTTAGACCTTGCTTAGTCATCTCTGATCCTCTAGGTACTTTCTTTTATCTCTCTATTTATTGATTTGATTTCATATTCTAATTTTCTAGGGTTTAGTGCATTCATATTTATGTTTCTCCTTAGAAACTTCATTTAATTGTGAACCTCTGCTTTAATCACACCTAAGGAAACCACTCTCTTATCCATCCTTCCCTCAATTGAGTCACTTAGTTGAGGGATCTTTGTTTCCTAATGAACTAAGAGCGAAATAGGTCCCAAATTTCCATTTCCCAAAAGGTGGAACCCTATTTCCATCGGTTCATTTTGGTGAACCTCACCTTTGGATACTTGCATTTCTGATTTGGAAAACATTTTAGTACTAGATCTATGTTAAATTTGCATTAGATCTTGCATTAGTTAATTTGCATTTAGGGCTCCTAAATATCAACATTAGTAGAAAAGTGCATATAGGTTGCATTTTTGCATCTTGCATCATTCAATTTCATTGGAAAACTATACTTGCAAATAGTTATTTGAACATAAAATCCAAAAAACTTAACATCAACCAAAAATTTGCTGAATTTGGCTTAAAAACCCTAATCTGGGACTTGTTCACCCATCTGGGTGATTTAGTCCCTATACAGGCAGTTTTTCCAGATATCTGGGAATTTTGTGGTGACTATTTTTTACTATTTGAACCTTCTAAAAACCTTAATTGGGACTCATTCACCCATCTGGGTGATTTAGTCCCATATAAAACTTCAATCTACAATTTAAAACATTAAAAACATCATTTATGTGCTTCTATTTTTTGCTGTTAGATCTCTATTTCAGTCTGTTGAGTTTTTGTTTCATTCATTTTGTTAGATCTAGCTTAATTTGGTTTCATTTCAAGTACATGTTTCAATTGTGGATATAATTAGGTTACCGAACTTCTATTTCATTTCAAGCATTAGTTCATAGTTTGATAAGATTATATTACATTTGACATTCATTAGAAAACAAAACCAAAACATCAAAACCATAACAACCATAAATAGATGAAACCCCTTCCAAAGAAAGCATTGTTATTTGAGTATGTCAAATATCTTTTTCCAAGCTAACTTATCCTTCAATCCCTTTAATATTGATGACTTTGACATGTTAGATGAATCCCTTGAGGATTTCATCTCACAAGATCCATCCACTGAGGCTTGTTATAACAAACTGAAACAAAGAGAAGTTAATGTTATTCAACCTCAACTCATCCTTTACCCACCTTCAAATCAAACTCAAACTCAAAAAAAACTTGCTCTCATCCTTGAACCACCTAAGAATAATGTTTCACAAAAATCAAGTTATAATACCATTTCTCATACATATAAGACTAAAAACAATCCACAACAGGGATAAACAACTTTAACCTTCCTCTCTTGTCTCAACCCATATTGCTTAGTGCTCATCGTTTTCCTTCACATAGTGGGAAGGAGTATGATCTTGTTGAACAACTTAAGAATACTCTCGTAAAGATATCCCTATGGGATTTAATTCAAATTTCACCTAGTTATTAAACTATGCTTTAAACAGCCTTGCAACAAGTTGTGGTTCCCTCTAGTACAAATTCAAGTGATGTAGCATCTCTAATTCAAGGAATGAATGTGGTTAACATAGACATACCTTTCATCAAAATGAGCTCAGTCCATTGGAAGTGAGAAATAAAAATGATGCCTTCATGATAATATAGAACATGAATAAAGTGAACCCTTGTTGACAAATGCTCAACTCTTAATATGTGTAGTGTAACAATTTTGGATAGACTTGGCATGGATAAATTAAGAATTGAACCTGATTCCTTATCGATTCAAGGATTCGACAATATAGGAAAGAAACTGCGTGGTGTGATCACTTTGCCTATTACAGTTGGAAAGATCATGTTACAAACTCCTACCACATTATACCTCATTATCTTTCATACAATCTTCTTTGAGGAAGACCTTGGATTCATGAGATGTACAAAGTGCCTTCGATGCTTCATCATATCATGAAATATGTTTATAAAAATAAAGTATACCAAATTGAAATAGATCCTGAGCTTGAAATTTACTTAAAAATTGAAAAAGGAACAACAAGTCCTCTAAACACACTAATCCCAACTTCAAAGATAGAACCTATGAAAGAATAAAAATAAGATATGGAAAAAGTGTCAAAGTTATTGGAAGATGATTGGAATTCCTTAGACTTCACACCTTCATTCATGAGAGAATACAATATCAACCAAAAAACAAAAGCAACCAATGGTAATGTCAACACAAAATTTAGAAGAAAACTCACAAGCATATAATTCATCTACTCTAGAAGAAGAAACAAGATATACAACAAAATTTGATGAGATAGACTATCAACAATCACCAAACCCAAAAGAAATGGAGAAACTTTATGGAAAAGGTTATGAGCTTCTGAAACAATTTGGTTATAGTGGAAAAGAATGTGGAAGGAAAGAACAAGGAATCCATGTTCCTATAGATCCTAACACACAAGAAACTAAAATTGGTTTTGGATATTGTCCTTCTAAGATAACACAAGCAATGAAAAGACCCTCACTAAACATCAATACCATCATGTATAACCCTAGTAAAATAACTCTTACTCTGAAGAATCCCAAATTGATTGATATAACTTGTGAAGAATCATTGGAATACTTTGAAGATGATGGAGACTTGAAATAAATGCTAGGATTTTATGAGAATCCATTTACTCCTCTTAAAAAGAAACGGGTTACATGTGCTATGAGTAGTGCTGGAAAGCAAATGAAGAGAAGGAAAGTAATGAGACTGATAAGGACAATGAAGAATACAATCTTGAAATTCTGAAACAAACTACACTTCCTTTGGGAGATACAATCAGCATACCAATGGATATCACTAATGAAGAGAAAGTGATTAAAATAGGAAAGTGCCATGATGAAGATGATTCCAAAAATTGATGATAAGATAGTGATACACAACATAGTCCTTACAGAGGATGCTAAACCAGTATAAGAAAAGACATGAAAGATGAATCCTAAGATAGCATTATTAGTTAAGGTCGAGATTGAGAAACTCCTCGAAGTTGGTTTTATACAACCTATTGATTATTCTCCTTGGATCTCGAAAATTGTTGCAATCACAAAAAGAGATAATCATATTAGGATGTGTACGAACTTTCATGATCTGAATAAAGCATCTTTAAAAGATAATTTTACCATTCCTAATATTGACATGATAGTGGACTCGACTACGATACATTCTTTTTTGTTGTTCATTGATGGATTTTCTAGATATAATCAAATTTTTATTAACCCTCAAGATCAATATAAAAAAAAGATTTACTACAACTTGGGGAACATTTTGTTAGGTAGTCATTCCTTTTGGATTAAAGAACATAGGCACAACATATAAAAGATCTATGACATTGATAATTTCATGATTACATATATAAGATTTTGGAAGATTACATCAATGATATTCTAGCCAAATCTTTAACTAGAAAAGATAATGTGAATATCCTTTGAAAAATATTTGAAATAATGCAAAAATATAACATGAGGTTGAGCCTAAAAAAGTGTGTCTATTGTATCTCACAGAGGCATTGAGGTGGACATGAAGAAAATTGATGCTATAGTTAACATGCCACCTCTTATAAACATTTCTCAACCATGCACTTTACAAGGAAAAATTCAGGCTATTCGTCATTTTGTAGCATCCTTAGCAGACCGAACATTACCCTTTACAAAAATCTTGAAGAAAGAGGTTCAGTTTAGTTGGAATGAGGATTGTAAATAGGATTTTGAGAGTTTGAAAGATTACCTTGCTACTCCACCTATTTTACAACCCGCTATGCAAGAAAAACAATCTATCCTTTATACAATAGCATCAACCCATGCTCTTGCAACATTGTTTGCTGAACAAGATGAAAGTGGTAAAGAACATCCTATTTATTACATTAGTTGAACTATAATTAATTATGAGACACGATATATGATGATAGAGAAATAATGTTTGGATCTCGTGTTCACTACTAGTAAATTGAGAAATTACTTACTGAATGTTGAAATCCATTGATGAAGAAATTTGATCCTTTAAAACATATTTTTGCTAAAATGGATTTATTAGGATGCTTAGCTAAGTGGTTTATGTTGTTAACTGAGTTTGATCTTAAATTTGTCTCACAAAATACAATCAAAGGACAAGCCTTGACTAACCAATTAGTTGATGCTCCCTCTCCCCTAGCGTTACCTAATATTGACTCATTCCTTGATGATAATGTGTTGATGATTGAAACTAATACATGGGAGTTATATTTTGATGGCTTTAAGTGTAGAACTGGATCTAGTGTATGGTTTATACTAATCCCACCTATAGGAAATACTATTCCATTGTCTTACCACTTAAACTTCCTATGTAGAAATAACACATCAGAGTATGAAGCTTTAATTGTTGGATTGCACACTGCTTTAACTCAGGGAGCTTGAACTATTAAGATATTTGGTGATTCACAATTAGTCATTAAGCAAATAAATAGATCCTATAAAGCAAAGCATGAAAAATGATCAAAATATAAGGATATCACAATGAATCTCTTAGACATCTTTGAATCATATAGTATTGATAACATCCCATGAAAAGATAATCGACCTGTAGATGCAATGGCAAGTGTGGCTTCCCTTATATCTCCTCAAGGTCCTTCAAAATATTTTACATTCATTGTCTATAAAATTATGCAACCATCAATAGATTATAAGGTCAAAGAAGTGTTATCAACCATCACAGAAAGCTCTATCAAATGGCACACACCAATATTTAATTATTTGAAAGATGATACCTTTACAGAGTTGACAACGAAGAACACTCAAGTCTGCCTTCAAAAACTTGCTTCTAGATATATAATCCTTGCAAACATGTTGTATCGAAGGTCCTTCGATGTATTCAAAAATCTGAAATCCCTATAGCACTTGCAGAAGCTCATGCATCTGCTTGTGGAGGCCATTTTGGAGGAAGATCATTTTTTCAAAAGTTAATCTACATAGGGTACTATTGGAGAAATATGGAACAATATTGCTTGAATATGTTGAGAAATGTCACAAATGTCAAGAACATAGCAATTTGATTCACGCTCTTGCTTTCGAGCTTCATGCCTAGGTTCCTATCTAGCCATTCTTAGTATGGGGTTTGGATCATATTGGAAAAATATCACCACCCTCTTCCGCTGGACATACATTTATAATTACTACAAAAAATTATTTCATGAAATGGGTAGAAGCTATTCTCCTTCATTCAACAACTACTAATGTAATATGTCATTTCATATTGGAACACATTATTGGTTGCTTTGGACTTCCTTCCACTTTGGTTTCAGACAATGGAACACCATTTAAAAATAATGATGTGAAGAAGTCCTTGGAAACATTTAACATCCAACATCATTTTTCAACACCCTACTACGCACAATCTAATGGTCAAGTTGAATCAACTAATAAGACTCTTGAGAAAATATTGAGGAAGATAGTAAGCAAACATAATAAGGATTGGCACACGTAGTTGACATATGCATTATGGGCTTATTGTACTATTATTAGAACACCAACTAAAAATACTCCTTATAACCTCATTTGTGGTACCAAAGCAATAATGCCCTTGGAGTTAGAGATTCCTTCATTAATAATTTCCCTTCAAAGATTTACTAATGACAATAGTTATAAAGAACAACGATTACATAAGCTTGAAGTGCTTGATGAACAATGCATCAATTCTCTTGAGCATCTCCAAGCTTACTCTAGACAAGTGCAACATAGTTACAATGATCATGTCATCCCTCGTTCATTTAATAAAGGTGATTTGTTGTTATTTGAGAATCAATGTAACGTTAGTGCTACCTCAACTAACAAAGGAAAATTCAGCCCTAATTGGTTAGGACCTTATATAATTGTTGAATGCTATGGGTCTAGAGCATACACATTAATAGAAATGGATGGTAACCTCTTAAGGAGCCTATTAATTATGTGCATTTGTGTTGGTACTGTGTGTAACCTTCTTGAATAGTATGAATGATAATGTAGTGACATTAAAGTTAGTAGATAGTACACTATTTTCTCTCACATTGCTTCGTTATTGACAAAAAATCATTTGTGTGTCTTGAATATTAAGGTAATTATTCAAACTAGCTTTGGATTGTTACTTTAGGTTTCATACTATTCAAGTCAATCTTGTATACATTGTGTTAGATTAGATCCTTATATGCATTTAATGTTTTACAATTAGATCATTGGTGCATTTAATTTAGCATAACATACTCAATCATAATGTTGCATCTAAAAGAAAACTAAGATAGTTTTAATTAGATGACAAAACATGTTAGATCATAGAAGACATTTATTGAATAGTCTTACAAAGATTATTTCATAAATAACATTGCCATCTAACTAAAACACATAAACATAATAAATAAAGCATAAATGATCATATATATATATATATCAAAAAGTTTTAAGTACATATCCTCAAATATACAATGCTACTATGGCTTGTGACTACCAAATCTCTCAGGACCTGCTGATCACCTCTGTAAAGAGATGGTCTATCGAGAGATGGTGGTACATGATGGTGATCTACCTATCAAATCTAGTGTATCTTGTAGGCCCTATTCTCATCCAACAGCCTTAGCCTCCTATACGATAACCTCCATACACTCTCACTCTATGTGGTCTCTCTCTACATGCAATATGACAACCTGTCCACATAGTCTCTCAAGCTTCACCAGATCTTGAGATGATCAAAGCTCATCATAGGCAACATGCAGTGCTGATAGATCACCCATGGATCAATCAACATGCCTAGTAGTGCTCTTGTATGCTCCTCAAAAACTCGTAAAAGGATCAAAAAAATATGAATTTTGCTCCATGATCGATGGGGGCATGTAATCTATGGCAACAACCTTGTCTATGAGCGAAGGAGGAATAATCTCTGTGGCAACCCATCAATAGAGATGTTAGAGCTCTCTCATGGATCTTGCAAGATGGAAATCATAAAGATAATCAGTACACAACATGATATATACACATAAAGGAAAAAAATGAACATGAGCATAATCATAAAAATATAAGCATAATCATAAACAATGTGTCATCACCTAAATCTTTAGCCTACTATGCAAAAACAACCCCATCTTGTGTAGGAGGAATAGAAGATCCACTACCCTCTCCATGCTCATGACTTTTGGCATGTGATGTAGTTGTTGACTGTGATCTGGTAACCCATGTGGGAACTGAATCTCTCCACTTGTGGGTAACTAGACCCTCATCTGCTATATCACTACTCTCACTCATCAACTAGCTCTCGTCCTCCTTGTCCCCCTCCCCATACTTGTCCTCCACCTCATAGTCTATGTTTTCCTCCTCATTGTAATCCTCCTCTACCTCATCCAAAAATAAGTTTGCAACCTTGCTCTCCTCACTTGTCTCCTCCTCATCATCCTTGTGATCTAGAAGAGGTCCCATGTAGCCTATAGGATGATCCATACAAAAAATTGGAGTTGGTCATGTTGCAACCCACCACTCGTCATATGCATCTATAACAACCATGTCATTAGTGTCAGAGACTAGAGGCATATCAAGATCCACATAATCTAAATCACTAGATAAAATATCAACTATGAGTTGTCTCATATCACCTGCTCTCTAGGCACTCCACAATGATCATCTGTAAAATGGACATGCTACTAGAAAAAATTGTACCTACCCAAATTGTCTCATGACACGATCATAGTAGAAAGGTCTCACTGCGTAGTCATGTCTCCCTAGTAAAAATTGGTCCCTCTACATCCTCATCAACTAGTGGGTCTCATCTAGCCTCTGAGGTATCAACTAGTAAGGTCTCCATAAGATCTCCTCTTGATTAAGACAATCAAACCTGACTCTCCAGTAGAGAAAATATTCATACTACCATGCTTGTCTCAATGGATAGCTGAAAGAGCATGGATATCCTAGGGCACCTACAAAAGGAAAGCTCGTTGGTCTGGTACATGTGATATGCTATAGGAAATAAACTTGTAATAGTGTACAATGAACCATACTATCCACCTCCTGGTAAGTGAATCATCCCAAATCATAATAGAGATGTGCTAGTATATTGTGACTACAAACAAAGATGGTCTTGTGCTACTCCATTTCCTATATCATGTGCACTAGTCCTCCATCTAGGTGTGCTCCCTGACTATCAAGTACTAGTACTAATGCTATGTTAAATATCATAATATACCTCAGGAGTGGCGATTGTGGGAAGAGTAGCCACCTCATCTCAACACGTAGCCCCATGATCTCCTCCTAAATCAAACTTCCAAGACAATACTAGATATTTTCTCTCATCTCTCGGTAAGAATGGTCCTCTACAAAGTGAAAGGTCTCACCTCATATATGAACCCAAAGAATGTGATGCACATCCTCCAGAGTGATAGTTATCTCACCGGTGTGTAGATGAAATATGTAGGTATCTCCATCCCACCTCTCTACTAGTGCCATCAGTATGGAATCATGGTATCTCATGGGAGGAATGAGATATTCCCAATATATACCCATCTACCATATTGTCTCTATGTCCTCCTTTGATAACACTGTAAGTAGGTCTCATAGGTAACATAACAACCTACCATCAAGACACTATCGTGACCAAGGAGGAACCTAATAAAAAAAAAAAAATCACCTATAAGCATTCTAAAATCTTAAATCTTTACATCAACATTCAAAAAGTGTGCTAAATTTGCTCTATGGTACTTTTCTAAGGGTCTTAGACACTTCATTCCTTTTTTGGGACACTTCGTGGAAAAGTGGGACACTTTACAAAAAAGTGGGATACTTTGTGAAAAAGTGGTCGACACTTTGTAAAAAAAGGGATGCTTTGCAACTTCCTTTTCTAAGGTCCTAAATCTATCTAGAAATACATAAAACATAAAATAAATGCATAAAAAAAAAGCTAAGGTGGAGAAGAATCCACTCACTGTATGTTGTAGATCACCCCACGCCACCTTGTCACGTAGGGTCTCGAGTCTCGGAGGCACGTAAGGTCGTATGGTCGGCATCATCAATCACTATCCACCAAAATTAAACTACAAAAGGTAAAAGACAAAATGATCACAAATTATTTAAGTTTTTACTCATATATAATTTTAAACTAGGTCATTTATATGTTAACGGAAAAAAGGTGCTTTTCATTCAAATTAACATATTGGGGCCTATAGAACTCTGTTTTCGACGTTGTTTGTTGCATTGGATTCATAATTCCACACCTATTCTCATCAAATGTTTATTACTATGTGGTATGGTACTTGGAAATAACCTATGATATGACTTATGCAATTCTATGATGTTAGATTGGTACCTTGATTCCACCTCCATAAAGTAAGTAGAGTAAAGAGGGGCATACATCTACCCTTGAATTTGATTTCTTGAAGAAGTTAGATAAGAGGATTTTTGAATGACTAATGAAGTGGTTTTGAAAGATGTGTTTCCTAAAATTGTGGTTTTGTAGATGACTACAATGGGGGCTTCATTATACCATGTTTTTAAATGAATCCATATGAGTATCCTTTTTACAAATTTCACTGTTTGAATTCTGTTAGCTTGCATATGCGTGTAGATTCATATGGGCGCTAAAGTGGGGGCTAAATATAGTGTAGAAAATTGTACTCCCTTCTTGATTAGTACAATTTCATAATTAGTTTGGACCTATTTTAGTACTTCTGTATTCATACCCTTTAAATCATCATTAATAGGTCAGGCTAAGACCCTTTATTATGGATCCCAAGACTTATTTCGACTGGAGTCCTGCAAAATTCAACAAATACATTTAATTTTCTAATAGCCCAACATTTTCTTAGTTTGAAAAACTAAGGTTGGACCCATACACCACTTTGGGCATATGAGTCCCCTAGGTCGGACCCATATGCCACCTTGGGTGTATGAGTCATGTTTGGCCCCTTTTTAGGGTTAGAGTAGTAAATTAAGGTTGTTAATTCAAATTTTTGTCAAACATCAGTATTTGGGATCTAATGAACTATAAATTAGATAGGATTCCTATAAAACTAAGGTTTTGAATCATTATTTCACCTAGAGTTTTCAAGCCAGAGAGTCTCACCTAGATTTAGAGCTTTCAAGAGAGTTTCAAGCATTCAAGAGCAAGGAGCAAGTAAAGTTGAAGCCTTGGAGCAACATAATAATGTTTTTGTAGGTCTTCAAGATCACTTTCATTTCAAGATCAAGCATTGTCAAGGATTGGTGATGGATGGCTATAGAGGATCATGATGAATTCTAGGTTAGGGAGATGCAACTAGCCATTGAACCAAGCCTAATAACTTGTTTCCTAAGTGATTCCATCTTCCATTATCATTCTAGTTTCTACCTAAAGGAAGGTACATGCATTCTTATTGCTTATTAGGGTGATTAGAGATCTCCCAAAGTGAGTCATCATATTTATGATTCGTTCATGCATCCTATTCTAGCACATTAGAGTGGGGTTTACTACACTCTAGATCTCTTAATATTAGATGCACTTAAGATTAAGACTTTCATACACATTTTATTTCAAGATCTATTTTTTCTATCATGGTTTAATTACCAAACTAGGGGTTTGATCGAGGAAAATCCCCCATAGGAAAATAAACATAACATTTTGTGTTGTAGATTCTTAGTAGGTTCAGATCTGTATGCAAAGTTTGAGAGACATAGGAAGGAAGTGCCGAGATAGGAGAACAATTTCAGATCCTACTTTTTCAGAAAGGCATCTACAACCCGACTAAATTGCCACCTTGGGCATGAGTCCTTGTATAGCTATGTCACCAGATTTCAAAGGATTTTGACCTGTCACTGAGAGATTACAACTCTTGCATAGAAACCTTAAATTAGGACTAAATCACCTAGTTTGGCGTATGAGTCATAGTACACATCAGAAGTAACAATTTTTAGGGTTTTCAGATCTTGCTTATTCATCTTCGATCCTAGAGGTAATTTTTTGTATCTCTCTATTTACTGATCTAATTTCATATTCTATGTTTCTAGGGTTTAGTGCATTCATATTTGTGTTTCTCCTTAGAAACTTCATTTAATCATGAACCCCCCCTTTAATCACACCTAAGGAAACCACTCTCTTATCCATCCTTCCCTCAATTGAGTCACTTAGCTGAGGGATCTTGGTTTCCTAATGAACTAAGAGTGAAATAGGTTCCAAATTTCCATCTCCCAAAAGCTGGAACCCTATTTCCATCGGTTCACAATGAAATGAGAACTTGGAACAATTGACGACCTAATTGGATTAAGTAATGTTGTTTGCAATTATCTTATAAGAATTAAGTAAAATTGTATGGCTAAAATGCATTTGTTATAAATCTTTAGAATTATGTTTTATTTTAAAAAAGGATAAATTGCTTTAATGTGATAATTTTATTTAGTTAGTATTTGAAATTGAATTATGAGTTAACATGTGAATGCATGTTGTTTTCAATTCACTTTCTTTGACTATACTTTTCAATTGGATGAATTAACATGTAAATAGAGTTTGTGAGTAGGATTTCCATGGCCAATGGAATCAGAGGTATCTAGGGGAGCCCTATGTGCTTAGCCATGTTAAAACAAACTACAGTCCATTTGGAGGAACTATAATGTCATTTGTATTGCATTTTATTCTTGATGTAATTATGAGTGATTGTTGGTTAAGGTTATTATAGTTAATAAAGTAACTAGGTGGAGTTCTAGGGTTGCGTTAAATTTTTAATCTTTTCAATTTTAGATTCAACTTTGAATGAGATTTTATTAAACCCATATCTTAGAGACTATCCAATATATGACCCCTTTTAATTACCCATTAAGAGGTGACAAATTTTAAAGATTTTGGGAAGAGGTGGAATGATTTTTCCTCCAAAATCTCATTTATGAGAGGAGACATTGGATGTAGAGTGTCCTAGTGCACCTCCCTCCTCATAATGAAATTTGAAAGCTTCTTGGCCTGAGTGGAGTGCACTCCTTACCTCCCCATCTCCCAAAAGTATCACACATGTGTGAGCACTCATGAAGAGATGTGCTTAAAGGATGAATGAGAGATTGACAAATGTCACTCCCTTATTCAAAGATTTCAAATCTTGATTCTTTATTTATATCTCTTTTGAAAACAAAGAGAGGGTTCTCATTTGAGAGTTTACTTACTTGTTTGGGAAGAGAGTGAGGGGGATTTTATTTCTTCTTGTTTAGAGGTTGGAAAGGGGAATTTTGAGAGAAGAAGTTGGATCTTGGAGCTCATCTTCAACTCAACATCACCATTGAATTTTTTTTTGAGGAGGTAGGCTTTGATTGTTCTTGTTTTAATGTTTTTCATGTGTGTGTAGGAAAAAAAATACTATATGTTGCATTTTAAATCTTTATGTGTTGCGTTCTTGCTTGTTGAGTGCTATAAATGGGTTGGGTGTGTGGGATAGATTCACCCTTATGGGAAGATCATCCCTTGTTTTTGGGGGTTGAGAGAGGTAGGAATATCTATAGGGAGTCTATTCCTCTTTAGAGGAGGAGAGGATTGAAGGTATGAGTACCTATGTGTTATTGTTGGTATTGTGCTTATCGTGGGGGAAATTGAAGAGGTTGTATTGTGAAAATGGAGAAATGGGTTGAGTGTGTAATATCTTGTGAGTCTCCCCATATGGAGAGTTGTCCACTCATCTCCTAGGCTTAAATAGATTGTAAACGTGTAAATAATGTATAGACAATACACACATTCATCTTTTGACATTTAAATAATTATAGTTGGGAATGTGCAAGATCATGATGGGCCAAAAAGTGGCAATATTATGGGTATTTGTAGGGTATGTGGCTGACAACTTTTTTTTACTCAAAATTGATGAAACAAAAAGGGTTTTTAGAGGAGATTCTCAGCTTTCCACCAATATAAATTATTCTTTAATTTGAATTTAATAAATAATTATTATTGATTTTCTACTAGAATTACGACTAAAGTCCTAATCAATAGGCTGATTGAGAAACATCTATAACTTTCAAACAGTATCACATTTTTTGAATACAAAACATGTACCACATTCTATGCTTCACATACTATAGAATTAAAAAAAGAAAAATTAAATTTCATGAAGTTTTGACCAAGTTAAGGTGGTCAGACATACGAGTTTTTATATTTTTGAAAATTTGTAATAAAAAATTCATAATTAATTATTTATGTAGAAAAAAATTACAAAAAAATATGCATCACATCTGGACATGAGTCCTCTACTTATATTTAATATCTTATTAAATTTTTTTATCATTTTATTATGGTTAGGGTGGTCAGACAACCACCTACTTCTTATTTTTCCCTTGAAATTTAAGTGCTACTGCATTGAAATTTGAAATTTTCACCAAATAGATTTTATTTATTTTTAAATAAACCTAGTAGTTTAGAAACTAAATTCAATTTTATATAGATTCTATTCTTACATATTTTTCAAATAATATAGATAAGTTATTCAAAATTTTACGTCAAGTTGCCTAACACTGAATTTTTTGGTTTTTTTGCCACTTAAGGGCTTGTTTTTTCCATGATGATCCTCCACATACCCAGTTAAAGAGTTAGGAGTCTCAATGGTTTAGTCACACACACACACACACACACATATCTATGCTTACATGATTTATTATATGATTCTTGACAAAAAATCATATGTGGGTGTAAACCCTTTGTGTGTGTATATATTTTTCCATTTCTATGTCATGATGTGGATTTGTGTGTACCCGCTTCTAGTGGATACCTCCTAGATTAGAGGTGGTTAGTATTATAGTATATGGTTGGGTGGTGAGCACCACCATGGTCTTGGAAAATTTTGTGTTTCTTGTAAGTTTATTAAGCAACATAAACAGACTTACTTAATCGTAAAGAAAATGCTTTTAATTACAGCCTTGTATGAAATAATAGAACCAAATGCCTTGTTAAAAAAAGAATATATATAATTGATCTATCTATAAATATCTTACAAGAAATCATTATTTTATTTGTCTTAAAATGAAAATAAAAAAGAGAGAATACAAGATGTTGAAGGAATATTTTGTCTACTTGATTTGCTTCAATAAAACTACATAGTGGTGGTTGAGTAGACTTATGAATATTTTAGTAATCAATACCATTGACACTTTTGTTTTCTTTCCCCTCTCTCCACTTAGTAACCATCAATATGCTGTATATGTGAAATGTCTGATTTGCTACTAAAAAAAACTAAACTCTTAGAAGAAAATAGAGTAAAATATGGGAATGTGTGATAAGAAACATTGTTTCATTGTAGATTAAACAAAAGAATAAGACTTTGAGATTATTCATTGTAGAAGTATATAGAGTAGGCAGCTACATTGTAATACTAAAAACAACTACACTCTGTCTTATCTCCCCCCATTTCCATTTTGACAGATTTAAACAGACTAATATTGGCTCTCTACACATTTAAATATGATAGTTATTGGATAAATATATTATTCCCACTGTAGGAATCGTTTAAGGCATATATAAAACAAAAAAAGGGGGGGTAAATTTATTATTTTATCTAAACAACTCACTAGGAAATTTGATGTGCTTAGGAAGTCAGACTGTCACGTCAGAAATAATGTTTCTCTGACCTTTCTTTCTTGGGTAAATTGGGTCGGGGTATAGTAAGCAATGTTAATGGATGTAATCTATTTCGGCATATGATAAAATAAAGCAAACTAAGGGAGATACCCATTTAAATAGGTTATTATAATGTGAGCTAGTTTTAATTGATTAGTACTAATATTATTTTGAGCAAGTAATATTAATATAGGGAATTAATAATATTATCTAAAAAAAAAAGGACTTGGAGTTTGCACCTATTATAACATGGGTGTTGATGATAATGTAATATTTGTGTAAATAGTAGATTCCAACTTTATATTAATATTAATACTAAGGTTCCTATTAATGGTGAGATTAATCTACCTGATGGTTACACGAAGGATTATTAAGTATAGATGAGGTGAATATAACATTGGTAAGCAGAGTGAAATTTAACCTACCTTGGCATGTGAAGTAAAAGATGTCACCAAGAAGATAAAAAAAATTAATCACAACTAAGTCATAATCAAAATGTGTTCTATCAAGCTTAATGTTGTACCTCAAACACTTAGGGACTTAATTAATTAAATTAATGTTATAAAAAAAAAAATTGTTGGGCTTTCTAGCGTAAAATTTTGGGCATGACAACAAGGTAAAGTATCATGCCCGAAGACACTCACTACTGATCCCCTTGAGTAGAGATAGCAATTCTTGGGAAGTGACTACCCAAGAATCTAAATTTGGTGTGCTCGAATGACGTTAATGAGCCGTGGAGGGGAGCTAATTCCACCAAATTCTAAGCTATCCGCTCTTGAGAAGGAAAGGTGTTTAGCACTAATCTGAGGTATATCGGTGGGCTATATCAAGTATAAAAACACTTGGCCTATTGGTCTATTAGGATTGTGCTTGTCTCATGTGCATTTTCATACACCAAAACATCGTGCTTGTCAAGTGTTTTCTATATTTTCAAACAATATACACAACATTTACAAATCTGGACATAAACAATCAACCTCAGACAACTCAGACTTTTCAATAAAACATCAAAACAATAGTCTCATCCTGGTATCAAATTATTTGTTTCTAAGAGGTCTCTATTAGAAACCAACTTTGAAATTGCTCAAAATCTTTATTATTCAACCATTAGTTTGTATTCTTGACCATAGGTTTAATCTTTCAAATTTTAGTTGCATGCACTAGGCTTCATAATCATAAATTCTGGCATTAGCTTGAACCTAGGTTTTCATCTTTTCATACTTTTTATTAGGTTAACATCATCACAATTTGCAAAATCATTGCTTTCGAAACTAGGTTATCTTGGAATTAATCATCATTCCTTTTTTTAGTCATTGTCCCTTTTGTGAAAATTTCTAACTCAACAATCTAGTTAGGAAACCTCACTAGTCATCTTGAACTTCCCACTTTGTCATTTTCAACAAGTCCTTTGGTAACCAAAATCGAAAAAAAATACTAAGCTTAGAGTGTTTAGGTATCCTTTTCTCCAAATTGCATTCTAGTTTATACCTTTCATATTTTATTCCCAAAAAAATACAAAAAAATTATTCATACTAGTTGTTATTTTGAACCTAGACTTTGCATCAGTTGCCTCTTTAGTTGAAATAATCATCTTAGTCCTTATTTTTCCCCTTGTCATCATTGTCATCCTAGTCATAATCGTCACTTTCGCTTTTCAACATTTCACATTTCCTTAGGTACACATTGTCATCTCGTTGCATTGTCATCCTTTATCACACAAGAAGACAAAAACATAGACTAGTGTCATACTTGCATTGTCATCATCTTCATTTGAGCAATCTCTTCGATGATAGAAATGAGAATTCAAAGAGAGAAAAGACAAATTCCAAACTTTGGACAAGACTTTGACAACAACACCAATCCCAATGACTGGATCTTTGATGACCCATTTAGAAATTTGAACGCACAATCTTCCATGAACATGTCAACTTCCTTTCAAAATCCACTTTTTGAACAATTCATACAAAGAGATCAAAATGGACAGGTCTATGTTGCAAACTTAGAGGTAGTAGCCCAAAATCTTGAAGTCGCTTCGTTTGTAGAAGAATTGGTCTTGAACGATCCTGACAGATACCTTGTTATGCTTTTAGACCAAGGTGCAAGATTACCAAAAGGCTTCAATATTAATACCATACGACTTGTCTCTCCTAATAATACGACACAAAATAGAACATCCCAACATGACAAGAACAATACCTTGATCAATAACATTGTCTTTACTACACAAGTTGCCACTACCACTATTAATGCGACATCTAGTGGCACCATAAATCAAAACACCTCCTCTTCAATCAACACAACATCTATTGGAGGAACATCTACTATGACATGCCTACAACATCCATGTTATCTTCACAAACAATAGGAGCTACCTTTTCATAGACCATGCCTACAACATCCACATCATATTCACAAATGATAGGAGCCACCTTTGCATCTACATCAGTAGGAACCACTTTCTCAAATCCTATGTTCAACTCTTCATCTATGACAATGGGGGAATCTTCATCACATCCTTATGGTGGAACCTCATTTAATCCCTTTGGACGAAACAAATGACACATTTTCATTCAAGGCCCTCAGCACAACATTAACACATCATCGCAAATGAACATCCCACATGGACAAGGGAACAATACGCATATACCACATTGACACTTCCAAGGAACAAACACCAACATGCTACATGGACAATTCCTTCAACAAGGAAAAGGAACTCAAATGATGCAACAAATGTGTAACTTTTGCAATCAAATGAGTAAGTGATTTTAGATACCTCAAATACAAACAAATATGGCTGGGTCACATATTCCCACATACTCATCCTAGATTCATACTCAACAAAAAATTTCCCCTCACAACTGGAAATATCAGCAAACACCTAATCAAAACATACCTTACTTTTAGGTAACTAATGATCCCATTGTACATGCCTTGCTAGCAAGAGTGGATGACCTTCAAAAATAGATGGAAAATATGAAAAATTCTAACAAGAAGATGCAAATTCCATATGACTTATGTCCATATCCTTTTGATACAACACTGTACATGCCACCATTTCCACATGGTTATGTGGATCCAAACTTCAACAAGTACAAGGGTAAAAAAAATCCACTTGACCACATCAAAGAGTTTGTAACAAGTTGTGTATTACTCATGAGCACACATATCTAATGCAACTATTTCCTAAAAGCTTCACAGGACCATCCCTAGAATGGTTCTATACACAGCAACCCAGGATAAAATCATGGAAAGAACTTGCTGAAAAATTCGTGAAAAATTACACATACAACATTGACACAGACACCTCCATTACCAATCTCTGCCAGCTCACACAAGAAGATTCAGGTGAAACCTTTTTAACATTCTTTCAAAAATGGAGGGGCCTAGTGAGTCGTTGTCATATAGACATACTTGAAAAGGAAAAAGTTGACATGCTCGTACAAATGTTATTAGGCCTACTCAAAAATGGCTTGTGTGTTCATTTTTGCACAAATTTTGTAGACCTGGTTGAATGAGGTGTCCAAGTTGAACAAGCCCTCATAGCTAAAGGAAGACTAAAATACAGTCCTAAAAAAACAAATGCAAACCCTCCTTCTATTGACAAAACCAAATTTTGGGTTAAGAACAAACATGTTACCAACGATGGTGTAGTCGATGCTAACACTGTCAACACTATGGGTCTGATGATTAACCTAAAAGGGACACAATCACAAAAAACACAGATGATGACACAAACCTATGCTACTAATGCTATCTAGACAAATCAAAATAACCAAGGCAATCAAAACAATCAAATTCAAGGGCAGCCTAGACAACCAAGACAATTCCCTAGAGGTCGCACATACACCCCTTTGGGTGAACCTATTGAAGAAGTCCTTAAGGAATTCCTTCAGAATGGTGTCATCACACTTTAGGACCCCAAACCATATGACCCTGGGCAGTTTAAACCATCTTGGTGGGATGATAATGCATTTTGTGACTATCACCAAATAAAAGGACACAAAAATTCTTCCTATAAACAATTGAAAAATATGCTACAGGACCTTATTGAAAAGTGCATCATTGAAGTTGGAGGACCATAGTTTGCTTCTAATGCGGATCATACAATACACAAAAACCCACTATAGGATCATGGTTCTAGAAACCCTTCTATGTCAAATTCAAGTAATCGAGCCAACCATGTTTGTATTGGATATGACTATTCTAGGGGACCTGTCATACATCACATTAGAAAAATTGATGAACATGTCTGCATGGTCACCATTAGAAAGGCCCCTAAGTGCAATGCCACCACTCGCGATAGAAATGTCACCATAGTCGGCCCTCCTCCCCCTAAACAACCAAAGGTAACAATAGCTGGCCCGTCCACTTCGCAGTCACAATCACGTCCACAAAATAAGCAATCCCAACGTATAGGAAACTTTAATCTTATTGACCAACTTGGAAAAACACTGGCACAAATCTCTATTCTTGAGTTGTTATGCATCTCGCTTACCCATAAGGCCATCCTAGATAAAACATTGCAAGAATCCTCCATTCCCCAAGATATTGATGTCAGCCAATTCGAATCCATGGTAGGATATCTCATGACTCCTCACCATATTACCTTTTCTGACCAAGACTATTTGTCATCCAAATCCAACCATAATGATGCCCTTCATATCAAAGTCCTTGTTCATAAACATAAGGTCAGACGAGTCTTAGTAGATGGTGGAGCAAGACTGAATATATGTTCTTTAAAATTGGTCAAGGCACTAGGATTTTCTGATGCTTGCGTAGACGCCACAAGAAGCATTGTTATCAAGGCATATGATGATGAAGAATGTTCCTCTTATGGCGTAATTACACTTCCAATTTGAATTGGACCAGTCATTGTGGACACCACTTGTCAAGTTTTGGATTTGGACCTGCCAGACAACATTTTACTTGGTCGACCTAGGATCCATGCACTGAAAGTTGTCCCTTCCACATATCACCAATGCTTGAAATTTCCTTTTGAAGGTACCGAAATTACTATATATAGAGACCTCGATCCATTCCAATATTTTACCAACTTACGAGGTGTCTCAAAATGTCAAGTTCCTATTAACTGTGAAGCCTCAACATCTTCATCTTCCAAATTCATTGACCCTTCAACAGTCGTGAAGCCTTCCACGTCCACATCCATCACCACATCATCTCACTACATTGATCCATCTTCATTGACCAAGTCATACACTCCATTTACCCTGCCATCAAACCCCAAGGTCCAAATTCATGACATGGGATGTGGAGAATATTGTATGGATAATTTACCAACAAACGATAATGCTAATGCTACTAATATAGATCAAAATTCCAACGTTGATGTCAAGATAGTTACAAAAGGAACACAAAAGGATGGTTGTGCTTGGATTGAAACCTTTTAGAACCCTGATGACACATCGGCCTTTGCCATATCTACTTCCTCTAGAGCTTTTCATATCTATTATAACCCCTTGTTTGATGAAGAAATTTACGATAACCCGCTCTTTGAGCATGACCCCATTAAGGATATCCAATCATCATCCTTCCATCCCACCTACCCTGGGCTAGGATATGAATATCCTATTTTCATCTCTACTAAGTCATCTTTCCAAGTCATTAAGGATGTGCAAGCCTCCTTTGATGTTAACAGTATTGAAAAGGATAGTCCAAAAGATTCCATTGATGGCATCACCATTCCCATTCATCTAATAAACATTCATTTCACTTCACCTACTTCAACCATTTCACACATGTCCACTTACATCATAGACATGGATCAAAAAATCATAGCTCAAGAAAAGAATAAAGGAAAAGCTCCAATGAACGAGATATATTTAAAAGGAGATCAAAAATCAAGAGAAAGAAAAGAAGATCAAGAAAAGTCCCATAGCCAAAATAAAAATCTATTGGAAAAGATAGAAATAAAATTCAAAAGTGAAAATGAGAAAAAGTCGATCTCAAAGTATGTCTCTCCATCAAAAATCACTAGGGGCATCTATCAAGGAAAAAATTCAAACCAAGCACCTGTTGATCCAAGGTCTCTATCCATGTCACTCTCACTCATACCATATACTCTGTTTCATCCATCCATGTTCACATATCCATCATATCCCTCCATTGGTGATGTCTTTCAATGTATCTTTAACGATAAATCCTTGTACTATAACTCGTTGGTTGCCCAAGCTCCTTTTCGGCTGAAGCTTGATGGCCCACATAGTGTGCACATTAGGGATCCCACCATAGCTTCTTTCATTCGTCACATATATCATCCTTCATATTTTCCACTCGTACTCCTCATCTCGATCAGGTCCTTTCATCCAGCATGGTCATCCACACAAGATCGGGGCATCATCAAGGCAGTCCATGGATCTGGCATTTATCAATTTTAAACCTAGCTTTAGAGAGCTCGGGAAAAAGTCCTGAAAAAATACAAAAAATCGTCACCTTGATGAAAACCTGGCAGACAGGCATCCTAGTGACAACAAAAAAAAAATGATGACAAAAATAAAGAGAAATAATTTGTCCAATAGTGAAAACCTAGTAAACAGGCACTTTGGATAAGTACCATGGTGAAAACCTGGCAAACAGGTGCCATGTGTAGTCAGTCATTGTTGTGCCATCTATCTACTTGTGTCCCTAGGGAACATACTTTTTTTCTGACATTCGTCATAACACTTCACCACGACATCATGACATTTCCGTCCATGGCTGACAATGGTTGAAATCAAGTCTTGCGTACTATCCACTGTCCATGCTAGTCATGCCTTTTCTTTACATTCCATTTTTCCTGGCTCATTCTCAACTTGACTAGGGGAAAAATTTCATCATGAGACTATAGTGGGTACCACATGTGATCCTAAAAATCATAAAATGTCCTGAAAAAAGACCTAAAAATTGAAAAATGTCCTTAAAAAAGATCTAAAAATTGAAAAATGTCCGAAAAAGACCTAAAAATCATAAAATGTCCCGAAAAAAGACCTAAAAATTAAAAAAGTCTTTAAAAAAAGACCTAAAAATCAATAAAATGTCCCCAAGAAAAGACCTAAAAATCATAAAATGTCTTGAAAAAAGACCTAAAAATCAAAAAACGTCCTAAAGAAAACACAAAAATTCCAAAAATTGGAGTCATTTCAGTCAACATAGTCATGTCAATTCAAGTCTTGATTAGTCTTTGTCATTATCGAAATACATTGTCTCTGTGGATTTGCTACGTAGGCAAGGCCATCTGTCGATGAGCCCCCGAGGCTGCACTAGGTCACTCCATTAGGGTTCATGGCACTACACCGACACACACATCAAAATTCTATAGGTTAAGGAAAATCATTAAAACAAAGTAGGGAAATCATTTATTCAAGCATGACAATCATATCACCATGACATATCATCATATGAACAACACAAGTGAAAATTTGGTCAAATCTTGGCCAAACTCAGTCAAAACAAGTCAAATGATCACAACCTGTCAAACTGTCAACTCTTGGTTACCTTTTAGATGTGTCTTTCTGAAAGATACCCTCTGTCATTCATGCCTTAGGATGTGTCCTTCCTAGGCATCATCACCGTCATTCGACATTTGAGGGATCCTCTTGACAACTAAGGATCACTCCTCTCGACATCAGTATTCTTCAAATGTGTCCTTCTGAAGAACAAACTCTGTCATTTATGCCTTAGGATGTGTCCTTCCTAGGCAATGTCACTGTCCCTGTCACTGACATTTCAAGGGATCCCTTTTGAAATTTAGGGATCAAATCCTCTTGACATCAACATTATTCAGGATGTGTCCTTCCTAAATTTGGCAATCTTCAACATTCGTCATCTTGGCATCATCAAAACATTGACACCCTGACATCTCATCATCATCAAACCTGGCATCTTGACAATAGAACAATGGGTATCCAGAAACACTTGGAAAACACTTGGCACTTGTCTTTTGACTTTTTATCATGTTACTAGTTTTTTAGCGAGATCCCAACAACAAGATTTAGAGAAGCAACAATGTATCATGATGTTTGTCTTGAATTTTGACACGCATGATTACTAGTTTCTCAACGAGATCCTGATTTTGGGATTTAGAAAAACAACGACGTATCATGATAATGGCTCTATTTTGTATTTTGGAAATCATGCTGCTAGTTTCTCAAGGATGTCCTAGCAACATGATTTAGAGAAGCAATGACATTTCATGAATTGTCCTTATCTTTTCTGCTTGTGGTTGGTTATGACAAAAAGACTGGGGTAACCACACCCTTAGTATGAGTTGTTATCATCCTTGTATGCGGCTGCTTGTCTCACGTGATGGTACAACCTTGCACACCTTGGTCTACGTCATATCATGGTGTTTGTTGGCCATTACAATAATCTGCCCAATGATGATAAATATAAAAATGTAAGCATGAAAGTTGGTTCCCTTATCATTTCTCATCTACCTTTCCATCTTCATCCTCCTTTCTCTTCCACGCTAATATCCATCCCCTTCCAAGCTAACATTTATTTTATCCTTCATCCTCTAGTCTTATCATCCATTTTGAGAGCACACTTGTGTTCTTTGAACTCACCTGTCCTCTCGAGGGGGCATACACAACCCTCCTCGTCATTCTTCTTTCATTGGGGCATATTTCAGAATTAAATTTATTTGACACAATGTGATGAACTGCATTATGTCAAAGAGGGGCAAAATGTAGACAATGAAAAATGTCCTAATCCTATGAGTGTCATTTTTCTTCATCCTCTTCTTTCGATAATTGAATAATTTTAGTTACTCAATTATGTTTGATCATATTCCTCTATTAATTAAATAATTTTTAATAATTATTTAATTAATTCGCTTTCTAATCTTTATTCTATCCCGATCAATTAAATAAACTAATCTCGTCACTAATTTCTCCCTCTTCTTCAATAGCTAAATAAATTATTATTTATTTAATTATTTTGCCACCTTTCATCTATAGTTAAATAATTACCATTAATTATTTATCTATTCATGGTCCTTTAATTCTTCTATAGTTAAATAATTATTAAAATTATTTAACTATCCCATGCAACCTCCCCTATTAAATAATTAATCTAAATTAATTATTTAAGGTCTAATTTTCATCTCTCCATTTAATTAAATTGATAAATTTAATTAAATGCTCATCTTTTCATTTTCTCCAAATAAATAATTTGAATAAATAATTTATTTTCCACTTGTCATTTTCCTCCATTTTGAATAAATAGTTTAAAATAAATTATTTATATACCTCCACTTGGTCAAAGATACCTTTTCATTATTTCATGTCATAGCCCGCATGTCCTTGCATGTATGTCATAACCTGCATGTCCTTGCATGTCTATCATAGCCAGCATGTCCCTGCATGTCTGTCTGTCATGATTCCTCCAAGAATAGCATATTCTGGGTGCATCAATTTTGGACCATTGATCTTGGAATCCTTCCAGAGGATTAATATCAACCTTCCATTTGAAGGGTTGTCTATAAAATCAACCTTCTCCATTTTCAGCTTAATAGCTAATTGTCTCCAACATTCTTGCTACCATTTGCAGGTTTTGCACAAGTATTTCAAAAAATATGAGGGAAAAGTTGCATAACAAGAAGAAGGAGATCAAGAGAAGTGATTCAAGTTCAATGAGGAGTGCTTTATTTCATTGTTTTCATTTTTCTCCTTTCATATGATTGTTTTCTCTTGTTGGGATGAGGTTAATAGTTTAGAAGTGTTGGCTATCACTTTGTCTATTCTATTTAATTTCTAACCCCATCTTACAGATATAAAACTTGTGAACAACTCTAAAAATCACATTAACTACAAAATAACATATTCAATACTGAAGAAATATAGAACACAACACAAAACACACCTCTGTTATCTAATACACTCTTTATTCAAATTTTCTCAAAAGGACTTAGAAACCAAGTGAACCTATTGCATCAACAACACCTGCTCAACACCACAAAAACCTTCTCAACATGACCACACTAGGGGTTGGCATCAACGACAACACTAATGAAAACATAGTGCAACAATCTCCCCCTTTTTCATTGATGACAACACTTGCTGAAAAACCATCAAAAACAAAAGAAACTTCGCATCTCCAACTCTCAAGCATCTCTCCCTCTTACTTGGAACTTACATTTCTTTCCCTATGTTTTTTAGACATCATTATTTCTCCCCATTTCTTCTTATGTTTTCTAGGCTTCTTTCTCTCCCCCTTTGAAATCAATGGCAAAGGGAAACACGTGCATACTTCTCTTTAGGAAACACTTGCATGCAAATCTCTCACTTTTCTTTCTCTAATTCAGATATTCTCCCCTTGAATGCACCAACCAAGGACACCACTACCTACTTTCCTTGAGAAGTAGCCTCTATCAGTCCAAGACAAAAGAATAAATCTTGAATTTCTCTCCTAGACAAATGCACCAACTTATGCATCTAGTTGAAAGAAGTAGGGGCAATAACCCCTAGCTTCCACCTAAGATACTCAAATGTATCTTTTGGAAGAGCATTTGTGAAAATGTTGGCTACTTGATCCTTTGTAGGCACATACTCCAACTTCACTTCATTCTCAACAAATTTATCTCTTAGAAAGTGATACCAGATAGAGATATGCTTTGTTCTTGAATGCATTACTGAATTTTTTTAAATGTTGATAGCACTTGTATTATCACACAAGATAGAAATAGGTTCATCATAAGATACTTTGATATCTTTCAATATATGCTTCATCCACAACACTTGTGTGTGATAAGAAGCTACAACAATATATGTTGCCTTTGCAATAGATAATGAAACTAAATCTTGCTTCTTACTTAACCAAAAAATGAGTCAATTTCTAATGAAGAAAGAACCTCCACTTGTACTTCTTCTATCATTTGCACAACCTTCACAATCTACATCTATATAAGCACTCAAAGAAAAATCAATATCCTTAGGATACCATAAACCATAGTTCAGAGTGTTCTTCAAATATCTGAATATCCTTTTCACTACTTCCACATGTGATTCTCTAGGATCTTCTTGAAATATTACCACCAAACATATTGCATGCATAATATTCAATCTAGTAGCAATTGGATATAGTAGTCCATAAATCATTGATCTATACTTGGTCTGATATACCTTAGGAGATTCATCATTTTTTCTCAAATTACAACCAATAACAATTGGAGTAAATACTAGTTTAGAATCCTCCATTCCAAACTTCTTTAACATTTCCTTAACATACTTTGATTGTGAAATGAATATACCTTTTTTTGATCAAGTAATTTGTAGCCCAAGGAAGAAAGTCATCTCCCCAAACATTGAAATCTCAAATTCATTTTGTATCTCCTCTTCAAACCTCTTGCACATGACCTCATTTCCTACAAATATTATGTCATCAACATACACAACCATAATTAGGATTTGATTTCCCTCAACTTTGAAGTAAAGGTTTGTATCTGCAATACTCTTTTTGAATCCATGTTGTAATAAGTACTTATCCAATCTTTCATACCAAGCTCTAGAAGCCTGTTTGAGTCCATAGAATGCTTCCTTCAACCTACAGGCCATATCAAGATCTTCTTGTTGGAAGTTTAAGGAGTTTGTCATTGGTATGCTTGTTCGCAACATGAGCATGAGATGTATAATGTGTAGATAAAGTGTTATTGATATCAACATTGTGGTTTAAGAGGTCTACTTTGATGATTAGTTGGTATGATGCATATATGTGTTTGAAATTATGGAAATCTTGTATAAAGATGTAGTTGTTTTTCTCTAATACATAATATATGAGTTAGTTATTTGGCTAAGTGTCAAAACACAATTTTCAATATACAAAGCACCAATTTTTTGGTCCACATTGATTTATATTGAAGTATTTTGGTCTATGGTTCTAAGGAAATTTTTTTGGAGGTTAGAAGAATCTAAATTGAAAATTTCATATTATTTTGCCCGCTAGCAAAAGTTATGAGTAATAAAGTTTTGGGTCTGTGTGTGACATTGTTTCTAGTGTAGAGTACTTGTTTTAATTAGTACACATCTCACTGTGAAAGAATATCTGGTCTTGTAGATTTATGGGAGTGTTTATAGGTGTTAGTTTCATCTATGTTCCAAATATCATGATGTTTGGAGGTCCACGTGTCAGTTTGAGGATGATTAGTTGGTGAATTTTGATGTTAGGTCATCAACAGTTTTGACCTAATATGTTTGAGGTTGTGTTGAGTTTAGATAAGTATTGATCCATTATGTGGGAGATAGTATAGGTACATGTTGACCTATATGATGCATTACAAGTTTTGAATTAGGGTGTGAAGTGTGTATGTTTGATCTTGAGTTGACAAGTTAGTGTTTTAAATGGTACATCTAATTAGGCCGAACTAATTGATGTTGTAGGTTCTTGTGAATGTAATAAGTTTAAGTATATGATCACTTTTAGCATTGAAGAGTGATGATTAAGTTGAGAGTGTGAATTCCTAAGTAGAGAATATGAATGTGATGCGAATGAAGAGAAAAGTAGAGTGTTAGAGAAAAGTAATATGAAGTGTATTGATTTAGTATTTTTAGCTTTAATGGAACTATATTTCTTGCATATTAGATGCATTTGTTGTGGTTCAAAACTTGGAAGTCAACCATCCCTCTCTTCTATTTCTCTTATTCTCTAGGAAATGAGTCCACTGGATAGTGAGTCCATCTAGCAGTGAGCCTTTATATAATATCTTATAATTGGTTATAATATATTGTGAGCTAATCCTTATCATGGTTTTTCGCTTTTTAGGTTTTCCATGTAAAAATCTAGTGTTCATGTGTTATATGCTTTGATGGTTTCTTTCCTTACTACAATTTGATTATGATTTATGGAGTAAATATTTAAATGTTTAAATGGTTTCAAAGAATATTGATTCACCCCCCTCTCAATACTCTAGGTGTTAAACAATTGGTATCAAATCAAGGTTCCTTCTATTGGTTTGATCACTAAGGTAGATCTTGGAATTGAACACATAACTACTAGGAAGTGTCCTACGCCTCTAGAAGAAATTCCTATGGTAGGATTTACAGAAGAAGACTACATTGTTGATATGAAAGGAGAACTCAAATCTACCCTCGATGATTTAAATAAAGCAGAATCTGAGAACAAAGATCTAAAAAAGGATCTTAGTGATGCAGATGAATGCATTAAGATATTGAGAGAGAAAATCAAGAAAGCCACATACAGGATCAAAGAGCTCAAGCAACTGAATGAGGTCATTCCTAGCCTAAAATTATAGATTGAAGAAAGTAAAAGAGTTAAAGATTGCCTAAATGCTAAGCTCAAAGAAAAATATGAAGAATGGTAAAAGATTGAACATGAAGTTGTAACCTTGAGATCAGATCTAGAGAAAATAAATATTCATGAAGCCAAATTCAAGATGATATCTATAATGATTGATGAAATTATTGTGAATTAGAAGAATTCTAAGGATCTATAATGATTGATGAAATTATTGTTCCTTATAAGTATTGTCATCAATAACTCCTTGTAGAGAGATTCTTAACGAAGGGATCTCTAACTCCAAGGGAATTATTTCCTTAGTTTCGTAGATGAGGTTATAAGGGGTATTCCTAGTTGATTCTCTAACATCCGTATGATAGGCCCATAACACATATGTTAGCTATGTATGCCAATATTTATTGTGTTTGTTTACTATTTTCCTTAGGATTTTCTTGAGGGTTTTATTAGTTGATTTCACTTGGCCATTAGATTGTGGGTAGTAAGGTGTTAAAAATTGATCCTCTATGTTAAACGTTTCTAATAAATTCTTCACATCCTTATTCTTAAATGGTGTCCCATTTTTCGAAACTAAAGCGAAAGTCCAAAATGAGCAATAATGCGTTCCAATATGAAACAACATACTACATCAGTAGTTGTCGAATGAAGGGGAATTTCTTCATCCCACTTCATGAAATAATATGTTGTAGTAGTTATAAATGTATGTCTGATAGAGGAAGGACGTAATCTTTTTCTAATGATGTCGAGGCCCCATACTGAAAAAGGCCAAATAGGAACTTGAGCATGAAGCTTAGAAGCAGGAACACGAATTAGTCTGCTATGTTCTTGATGTTTGTGAAATTTCTTAAGATATGCAAAGCATTCTTGTTCCATGTTCCTCCAATAATATCCTATAAAAATTAACTTTTGCACAAATGATCTTCCTCCAAAATGTCCTCCAAAAGCACTCAAAAGAGCTTCCTCAAGTGCTATTGGGATTTTAGATTGTTTAAGGCATCTAAGCAAGAGACCATCAAAGGACCTCCGATATAATACATTTTCCAGAATTAGATAGATAGATGCAAGTTTCTGAAGGTGGGCTCTAGTATTCTTAGTTGTCAGCTCGAGAAAGTTACCAGTTTTTAGATAATGAAATATTGGCACATACCATTCACTAGAGATTTATGTCGTGATTGCTAATATCTCATTTGTTTTATACTCAATCGATGGTTTCATAATTGTGTGGACGAAAAAATGTGAAATATTTTGAAGGATCTTGAGGGGATATTAGAGAAGCTTCACTCGCCATTGCATCCGCATGTCTATTATCTTTCTATGGGATGTTATCAATGGTAAGCAACTCAAACTTCTCTAACAAATTCATTGTGAGATCCTTGCATTTTGATAGTTTGTCATGCTTTGCTTGATATGTTCCATTTATTTTTTTAATGATTAATTGTGAATCACCAAATATTTTAATGTCTCAGGCTCCTATAGTTAAAGCAACATGTAATCTAGCAATTAATGCTTCATACTTTACGGTATTGTTCATGCATAGGAAATTTAATCGATATGATAAGGGAATAGGTTTTCCTCTTGATGGAGCTATTATAACTCCTACACTGAATCCTATTCTACACTTAGATCCATCAAAATACAATTCCCATACATTTTCATGTTCCTGAATAGTCAATACACTCTCATCAGAAAATGCTTCTTCATTAGGTAATGCTAGGGGAGAAGGAGCATCAACTAACTAGTTGGTCAAGGCTTGTCCTTTGATTGATTTTTTTGAAACAAAATTAAGATCAAACTTAGTCAACAACATAACCCATTTAGCTAAGCGTCTTGATAAATCAAAAAGATGTTTTAAAGGATCAAATTTTGTTATCACATGTATTACAACATTCAATAAGTAATGTCATCACTTACTAGTAGAGAATATGTAAGAACCAAAAATTGTTTCTCTATCATTGTGTATCATTTTTCATAATCAATCAAAGTCCAACTAATGTAGTAAACATGATTCTCTTTACCATTTTCATCTTATTGAGCCAAAAATGCTGCAAGAGCATGGGATGATGACGTTGTATATAGGATGAATGGTTTGTTTTACATAGCAGGTTGTAAAACAGGAGTAGCAAGATAATCTTTCAAACTCTCAAAATCCTGTTTACAATCCACATTCCAATTAAACTAAACTTATTTCTTAAGGAATGTGTAAATGGTAACGTTCGATTTGCTAAGGATGCCACAAAATGACAAATGGATTGAATTCTTCCTTGTAAGGTATGCAATTGAGAGATGTTTCTAGGAGGTGGTATGCTAACTGTAACATCAATTTTCTTCATGTCCACCTCGATGTCTCTGTGAGATGCGATAAAACCTAGAAGTTTTCCACTATCTACACCAAAGACACACTTTTTCATATTCAATCTCATGTTGTATTTTCACATTCACTCAAAGATTTTCTGAAGGACATTTACATTGCCTTGTCTTGTTAAAGATTTGGCTAGAATATCATCAACATAGTCTTCCAAAATCTTATGTATGTAATCGTGAAATATCAATATGTCATAGCTCATTGATATGTTGTGCCTGCATTCTTCAATCCAAAAGGAATCATTACCCAACAAAATTTTCCCCAAGCTATTGTAAATGTTGTATTATATTGGTCTTGAGGTTTAATAATGATTTGATTATATCCAAAAAATCCATCCATGAATGACAACAAAGCATGTCTCACGGTTGAGTCTACTATCATGTCAATATTAGGAAGGGGAATGCCATCTTTTAAAGATGCTCTATTTAAATCATGAAAGTGTGTACACATCCTTATATGATTGTCTAGTTTTGTGACCATGACAACATTTGAGATCCAAGGAGAATAATCTATAGGTCTTATAAAACCAGCTTCAAGGAGCTTTTCAATCTCAGCCTTAACCAATAAGGCTATCTTAGGGTTCATTTTTAAAATCTTTTTTCTAATAGACTTAGCATTTTTAGTGGGGATTATATTGTGTGTTACAATCTTAGGGTCAATTCCTGGAAAATCCAAATAAGTCCAAATAAAAAGTTCAAGAAAGTCATGAAGTAAAGTTGCCTGGTCCTCTTGTTCTTCATCATCAAGACACTTTCCTATCTTAATCACCTTTTCTTGATTGTTAACATCCATCTGTATGTCCATGTTATCTCCTAAAGGAACTGCATTTTATCTCAGAAATTCATGGTTGTATTCTTCTTTATTCATGTCAATCTCACTACTTTCATCTTCTCTGTCTTTCTGCTTGGTACTATTCATAGCGCATGTAAGCCATTTCTTTTTAGGGGAGTAAATGTTTTATCATAAACTCCTAGCATTTTTTTCAAGGCTTCATCATCTTTGAAAAACTCCAATGATGCTTCACAATTTGTATCAATCAATTTTAGATGCTTCAAGGTGAGAGTTGTTTTAGGATTACACATGATGGTGTTGATGTTTAGTGAGGGTCTCTTCATTGCTTGCATAATCTTAGAAGGGAAATATCCCAAACCACTTTTTATTTCTTGCGTATTAGGTTCTATAGGAACAAAAATACCTTGTTCTTTCTTGCCACATCCTTTTCCACTGTAACCAAGTTGTTTCATGAACTCATAGCCTTTTCCATAAAGTCTTTTCATTTCTTTCGGGTTTGGTGGTTGTTGATAATCTATCTCATCAAAGTTTGTTGTGTAAATTGTGTCTTCTTCTAGAGTAGATGAGGTTGATGCTTGTGAGTGTTCTTCTGAATTTTGCATTAACATCACCATTGGTTTTTTTCTCCTTTTATATGCTTTACTTGTGATTATGTATTCTCCCATAAATGAGGGTGTGAACTCTAAGGAACCCCAAGCATCATCCAATAATTTTGACACTTTTTCCATCTCTTGTTTTTCCTCTTTCATAGGTTCTATGTTCAATGTTGGAATTAATGTGCTTAGAGGACTTGTCATTCCTTTTTCAACTTGTAAGAATCTTTTAGGCTTAGGGTCTATTTCAAATTGGTATACTTTATTGTTATAGACATACTTCATGATACGATGAAGAGTTGAAGGAACCACATGCATCCAATGAATCCAATGTCTTCCTAAAAGAAGATTGTATGAAAGGTCATGAGGCATAGCATGAATAGGAGTTTGTAAGGTATCCTTTCCAACTATAATAGGTAAAGTAATCACACCAAGCGGTTGCTTTCCTAGATTGTCAAATCCTTGAATCGAGAAGGAATCAGGTTCAATTTTTGATTTGTCCATGCCCAATCTATCTAGAAAATTTACACTGCACACATTAAGGTCTGCTTCGTTATCAACAAGGGTTCTTTTTATTCCCATTCTATTGAATCTATCTATTATCATGAAGGCATCATGTTTCTTTCTCATCTCCAAGGGATGGAGCTCATGTTGGTGAAAGGTAATTTCTACATTAATTGTATTCATTCCTTTAATTAGAGTTTCCACATCACTTGCATTTGTATTAGGGGGGATCACAACTTGTTGTAAGGCTATTTGAAGCATGATGTGATAATTAGGGGAGTTTTGAATCAAGTCCCATAGGGACTTTTTGTGGGAGTATTATTAAGTTGTTCAACAAGATCATACTCCTTTCCACTATTCAAAGGAAAATGAGGGGCACTAGGCAAGACAAAGCGGGTAAAGGTAATGATGTTGAGGTTGTTTGTCTTGGTTGTGGATTGTTTCTAGAGTTATATGTATGAGAAATCTTATTATGATTTGATTGTTGCAAGAAATTGTTCCTAGGTGGTTCAAGGGTATAAACAGGTTTGTTTTGAGTTGAGGTTTGTGTAAAGGTGGGTAAAGATAAGTTGAGGTTGAATCACATTAACATCTCTTGGTTTTGGTTTTTCATAACAAGCCTTAGTAGATGAACTTTGTGAGATGAACTCCTCAATGGCTTTGTCTAAAATGTCAAATTCATCACTAATAAAAGGTTTGAGGGTGAGGTTAACTTGGAAAAGAGATTTGACATAGTCAAATAACTATACTTTCTCCAAGTGGTTTATCTATTTTTAGCTGTTTTTGGTTTTTTTTCTAATGGATGCCAAATGTAATGTAATATAATTAAACTATGAACTAATGTTGAAAAGGAAAAGTACAAGAATCTAATTCTATCCACAATATTAATGAATGTAAATGACGCTAACTCTAATGATTTGAATGTAATAGAAGCTATGCAAACTAAAATAGAAAGATTTTAACAACAAAACGAAGCCTAGAAATAGGGAATTCAATGTTGTAAAGTATAGTTTAAAATATGCACTAGGACTAAATTTCCCAGATGGGCGTATGATTCCCAGTGGGTTTTTTTGAAAAAAAAATAGAAAATTTTAAGTTTTTTTTTGCTTTTCATGTTGTATGATATGTAACCTAGTTGAAAATGCAGATTTTATAGGAATTTAAATGATTTGAGATGCAAAAATGCAACCTATATGCACTTTCACTAATGTAAGAATTAGAAACCCTAGAATTCCAATTAACTAATGCAAATCCTAATGCAATGTTAATGCAAGCAAGATCTAGGATGATAATGCACTCGAAATCATAATTATGCTATTCTAAATGTAGGTTCACCAAAACAAAAGAACTAAAAATGGGAGATTGCTTTTGTATGGTTGAAGACATAGAGCAAACCCACTTCACAATTATTTCATTGAAGGGAAGCCCTAGAGATCTCAATGCAAAAGAGAAAGAGATCTTGCAATAGGGATTTCCTAAGGTCTGATTGTAAACTAACGAGGGGTTTACCACCAATCTAGGGCTTGGAAAGACAAGTGAAATACAAGATGTAATGCTTAACCCTAATGTGATGCAATCTTTAACTAAATGACCTAAAAATGGATGTAAATCAAAACAAAGAGTTGAGATCTCAAAAGTATGCACCTGGAAACCTGAAGAAGGCTAGAATGAGCCCTAGATTGTTGGAAGTTACAAAATTTTGGCACACTAGGACTCATACGCCAGTCTGGGTGTATCAGTCCTAGATCAAGGTTTCTGGGCAAGAACTGGTTTCTAGAAAATGGGTATTTGGAATTGTAAAAATCTAGAAAAATTCCTAGAGTGGGACTCATATGCCACTTATGGCATATCAGTCCCGTTATTCTTTTTTAGGAATTCAAAATTTAGATCTGTGCTCCAATCTCCGCTCTTTCCTTCCAAACTGATTTTCGGATCCGAATCTGTGAAACGATGTACAAAACAAAATATAGACTAGTTTGTTTATAGGGGGTTTGCCTTGGTCAAACCCCTAGTTTGGTAGTTAAACCTTGATATAAACAATGAAATATGAATGTAAATAGGAATGGAAACCCTAACCTTAAGTGTGTCTAAGATTAGGAAATTTGAAATGCAATGCAACCCTATTCTAATGTGCAAGAATGAGATGCATGAATGAAACATGAAGATGAATGAATCACTTTAAGAGATCTCTAATCACCCAAATGAGCCCTAATAATGTGTGTACCTTCCTTAGGTTGAATGTAGAGTGATAATGGAGGATGGAATCACTTAGGAAACAAGTCATTAGGCTTGTCTTGATGGCTAGTTGCATCTCCCCAACCTAGAATCCATCATGATTCACCATAGAAAACCATGATCAACCCTTGAAAATTCTAGATCTTGAATGGAAGTGAGATTGAAGACTTGAAAAAACACTTTGATGTTGCTCCAAGACTTCAACTTTTGTTTCTTTTGAAACTTGAATGCTTTTGTGAAAGAATGCTTGAAGACTCTTGAATGCTTGGATCTTGAAATGGCTCTTGAAAATGCTTGATTAGATGAAATAATGACTTAGAAGCTTGCTTATATAGGAATTAACAACTAATTTACCGTTATTTAGATCTCAAAAGCTTACATCAGCCAAAAATTTGAATTAAAAAGTTGATTTTCCACTAAAACCCTAAAAAATCGCCAAATGGGACTCATATGCCAACCTTGATGTATGGGTCCCACCTAGGGGGACTCATATGCCCAGGATGGCATATGAATCCCACCCTAGATTTTTGGGGTGGATTGTTAAATTTTTTGATGTTTTTGATGATTTTGTCAGGTTTTTAGCTGAAATAAGCCTCAAGATCCAAAATAATGGGTCCTAGGGGCCTATTAATGATGAATTAAAGGGTGATTAATGTAAGGATACTAAAATAGGTCTAGATTAAATGAGAAATTTCACTATCTCCAAGAAGGGAGTACAATTTCCATCATTATAATTACCTATTAAGAGAGGTGACAAATTTTGAAGATTTTGGAAAGAGGAGAAATGATTTGTCCTCCAAAATCTCATTTATGAGAGGATATTTTGAAGGTGGAGTGTCCTAGAGCACCTTCCTCCTCTTAATGAAATTTGAAACCTTCTTTGTTGGAGTGGAGTACATTCCTTACCTCCCCATCTCCCCAAAAGTCTCACACATGTGTGAGCACTCCCGAGGAGATGTGCTTGAAGGATGAATGAGAGATTGACAAGTGCCACTCCCTCATTCAAAGATTTCAAATCTTGAATCCCTATTTATCTCTTTTGAAAACAAAGAGAGGGTTCTCATTTGAGAGTTTACTTACTTGTTTGGGGACAGAGGGAGAGGGATTTTATTTCTTCTTTCTTAGAGTTTGGAAAGGGAAATTTTGAGAGAAGTAGTTGGAGCTTGGAGCTCATCTTCAACTCAACATCATCATTGAAATTTTTCTTGAGGTAGGCTTCTTGTTCTTGTTTTAATGTTTTTCTCATGTGTTTAGGAAAAAAATATTGTATGTTTTATTTTAAATATTTATGTGTTGTGTTCTTGCTTGTTGAGTGTTGTAAATGAGTTGGGAATGTGGGGTAGATTCACCCTTATTGGAAGATCATCGGGCTAGTTTTGGGGGATTGAGAGAGGTAGGAATATCTATGGGGAGTCTATTCCTCTTTAAAGAAGAGGATTGAGGGTATGAGTACCTTGTGTTATTCTTGGTATTGTGGTTACCGTGGGAGGAAATTAAAGAGGATATATTGTGAAAATGGATAAATGGGTTGAGTATGTAATATCTTGTGAGTCTCCCCATATGGAGATTTTTCCACTCTTTTCCTACACTTAAATAGATTATAAACATGTAATGTATAGACAATACACACATTCATCTTTTGACATTTAAATAATTATAGTTAAAAAGTTAGGAGTCTCAGTGGTTTAGTCACACACACATACACACATATATACTTACACAATCGATTATATGATTCTTGACAAAAAATTAGATGTGGACCTGTAAATCCTTTGTGTGTGTGAATATTTTTCCTTTTCTATGTCTTTATGTGGATGCTTGTGTGTACCCGATTCTAGTGCATACCACCTAGCTCGAAGGTGGTTAGTATTCTAGCCTATGGTTGGGTGGTGAGAACCACCATGGCCTTGAAATTTTTTGTGTTTCTTGTAGGTTTATTGAGGAACATAAATGGACTCACTTAGTCATAGAGAGAAAGCTTTTAATTGCATCCTTTTATGAAATACTAGGGCCAAGTGCCTTGTATAGAAAATAAATATATGATTGGTCTATTTATAAATATCTTGTAAGAAATCAATTATTTTATTAGTCTTAGAATGACTATTTTGTCTATTTGGCTTCAATAAAACTGCATAGTGATGGTTGAGTAGATTTATCAAAAATCATGAATATTTTAGTTTAGTAACTATAAACATGCCTGTATATGAGAAATGCCAGATTTGCTACTAAAAATCAAAACTCTTAGAAGAAAATACAATAAAATATGTGAGTGTGCGATAAGAAACATTGTTTCATTATAGATTAAAAAAAAAGAATAAGACTTCAAGATTATTCATTGTAGAATTATATAGAGTAGGCAGGTGTGTTGTAATAATAAAAACAACTACACTCTATGTTATGTCCTCTCGTTTCCAATTTGACAGATTTAAACAGACTAATATTGGCTCTCTACACATTAAAATATGATAGTTATTGGATAAATATATTATTCCCACTTGTAGGAATCGTTTAAGGCATTTATAAAACAAAAAATGAGGGGATAAATTTATTATTTTATCTAAAAAACTCACTAGGAAATTCGATGTGCTTCGGAAGTCAGGCTGTCACGTTAGAAATAATGTTTCTCAGACCTTTCTTTCTTGGGTAAATTGAGTCAGGGTATAGTAAGCAATGTTAATGGCTGTAATCTATTTCGGCATATGATAAAATAAAGCAAACTAAGGGAGATACCCATTTAAATAGGTTATTATAATGTGAGCTAGTTTTAATTATTATATAGTTTCTTAACCCCTGAATGACAATTGTTAGATTAAGAAAGTAAATTTGATATCAAGAGGATTCAACAATGTAGTTTTTCGAGTCAAATTCATTGATCCATGTTTCATGGGTAGTGGTTCATGAGAGCCCATCTCTCATGATAATGAATGGTCCACTTAGCACTCATTGCATCTAGGTGATGCTCATAGAGGTAAAGCATTGGATCTTCCTGGAAGGTCACCCATCCAAGTACTACTCCAACTCAAGCACGTTTAACTATGAAGTTTTTCCCCAAGGTTAAGCCCATTTAAATTTTAACCCCATTTGCAATATAGTATGTATTTAATTATAGGATACAATAGGTAAAAATACTCTAGCCAGTTGGCTATTTTATTAAATATATGTTATATGTGTATATAGTAAATTTTAAATAAGTAAACTAAATATTAAAGATATTCTAATAATTTCTATGTTTATTTTATTCTCATGGAGGCATTGTAAATTCATATTAAATAATTTGAATAAATCCTTCACTTTACAAATAGGAGGCTTAATATGGTTGACCCCCAAGTAAAGGAACCAATGTTCCATTATGGTGCACCCACTTTTATAGAAATATTGTGTCAAAAGTATTATATTAAGTCTATGTATACCATGATAGTGGTTATATCTTAAGGATAATAGATAACATTTACAACAAAAATGAGATATAACCACTATCATGGTATACATAGACTTAATATAATACTTTTGACACAATATTTCTATAAAAGTGGGTGCACCATAATGGAACATTGGTTCCTTATATATATATATATATATAGTATTACCTTACTACAAAACATTGAGGTTATTATGCTAATAACTATTATAAATATGAGACTAAATGTTAAGTATTTCCATAAATAGAAGATCCATTGGTTATTACTAATATTAATATTAATGGAAATTAATATTAAAATCGGCTTGGTTAATCATCATGTTAGTATGAATGTGATAATTGATCTTAACATCTCGATATCAATAATTTAACACATTCATATAAATACCATTTTGGATAATGATATTAATATTAATTGTGATGTGGGAAAAAGGGACCTAGGGTCTAAATTACACCCCTTCCAAAATTACATTAGAGAAGGACCAAAATTGATCACATAAGCCTACTTGGCTACTAACCTCAATGTAAGAGCCATAATGGTGGATCTGGGTTTTGGTTCTCTTTGAGAGTTATGAGATTGATTTGACTTATTATGAGTTGAATTGATTTCATTTTGTGAGTGTATACCCAAGTTAACTATGGATCTACAACAAACTGATGTGAATATAGAAAATATATGCAAAACTAAAATACAAAGATTGACATCACAATAGTAGAGTGTAGAGACATGGGAATCTGACATATAAATTAGGGCTAAAATTGATTGGTCGGGGGTGGTGGCACCATAGACTGAAGAATGTAGCTCTCAAGAATATGTGATCACGTCTTAGTAGGATATAGTTTATAGGTTCTTCCCTCCTAGTTTCAACTTCAAAAATTCATTTATTTTTGAACAATTCTTCTTGCCCTAATTTGTTGAAGTAGGAGACTTGAGTGCTTGATCTTGAAATTAACTCTTCAATCTTCTCCTAGTTCCACTTCAAATTTATCACCTACAAACAAGAGAAGGGAGAAATGGTTATGCGATATAGGGACTTTCTTAAGTCAAATTCCATTTTGGTATTTCCACCTCCACAATGATTATGATGATGTAAAGAGTACTTACCCTAAGTCAAGCATAGGAAAATGGATACAAACAAGTGATAAATAATAATTACTGCAACTTACCATTTAGATCTACTTTCCTTGATGGATTGAAGTCATGGTACTCATCTCAAACAAGGATAATTGGATGCTTGATTAAAGGTCCTACAAGTGTTAGTACTCAGGAAATAAGTGAGCATAAAACAAGAACAAACTTACATATAAACTTGATGCATTGCTAATGAAGATCTTGACTGATAAAACGTGTTGTAGAATATTGCTTAAATTCTACTCTTGATTTCTTTTTATGATTTTCAATTGCTCAAAATTTTACTAGGTGTCCTTAGATGTTTGAATGGTGAAAAAAACTTGTATTTATATGTATTTATTCATTTAACCACAAAATTAATTAGAGATCGGTCATGCATAAACAAAAAAAATCAATTTTTTTAAGAAAAGCACTTGGGCTAGGGCACTAACACCCTATTCTAGCTATTTATTACACATTTAAGTTTGGTTCATGTGTTTAGGTTTTCTTAATTAGGACTCATTCATAAAATGAGAACTTGTCGAGATTAAAATGGTGAAATGTAATCACAAAGGAACTTTTAGGGTAGCACTGACACATTCTCTTGGGTTGAAAGGAAAGGGCAAGGCTAGGGAGTGTTTCTAAACTTCACTAATGGAGTGAACACCAAAGCGATTTCCATATAAAGCATGAAATTATACTTTCACCTTTAGGGAGTACAACTTACGATGCTACAATGTATATTTGGTAAGTATTCATGCCCTTGGTTACAATTTTTAAGATGTGGGCCTATGTATTTCTAATAAACGATTACCATTAACATAGAGGTTGGATTAATTTTAATTTTGAATGTGATGACATGTTGATGGAATGGTATTATAGGTTTAATGTAAAAAAACCAAATCTATGATAGTTAAATATGAGCATGAGGTTAGAGATTGACCTTTCAATTCATGAATGAATAACCCTAAGTTGTTAAAAACTAAATAAGGATTTAACAAATGACCACGTTTTCTAATAAATTTAAAATAATTTAGATTAAATGTAAGACATGGGTGAATTATCTAATTTTTTTGGAAAAAGAAGGTGTCTCAACCTTTGATTTTTCCAAAGTTTTGATTTTTCTAAATATTAAAAGTTGCTGATTTTCTCACTCAGTCTTTGTGAGTTACAACTTTCATTTTCTATTCCAAGGAGGAGTCAAGTTAGAAAGTTTTTTTTTATAGGTGGAGTTGTGCATTAATGATTTTTCTATTTTCATGTTGAGTTTACATGGAATGTGATTTTTTGAGGTGCAATTATTTTGGTAAGTGCAGATTTTGTAGTGTCGCATGTGGTGATAATTTGGAAACTTCCATTGTGTGTTTGTAGTGTTTTTTGGTGCTTTCCATGTTGCACATTCAACCTTTGTACCTAGTTGTTTTAGAAATGTTTAATTTATGCATTATAAGCTTTTATATATTGAGCACTTGTATTTTGGAGTTGTATGTCAAGTTATTTTGTTGAAGTATTGTTATGCTGCCAAAATTACTCCAGAGTTGTGAAGAAGTGTGAAGACTCCTAGAAGAGCATAACTTTGCAATTATAATGTAACTATTTATTTTTTGCTGAATAATATAATTGAGTTGTGCTTTGGAGTGTGGGGTTTTCCTCCCAAAAGGGTTTTCCCCATGTAAAATTCTATGTTATGAGTTCATTGTTTATCTGTTTATGATATGTATGTGCATCTAAATTTGTAACAGTTAAAGGTTTTTAAGAAATTTTTGCAACTCTCTCTTGCTTAGATTAGTGTAGGAAGCTGCTTTCACTTACCCAACTTCCTTTCATAAATTGAATGTAAAATTGATCTTGATGCATAAATTTGACTACTTTAGTTGTTGTTGAACATGGATGGAGACATTTTCTCCTTCATTTTATTAAAAAATGGATCCAATGGGATGTTCCTACATGTGCATAAACATGCGATCAAGTTTAATCTTGTTCACTTGAAGTGAATAAAAATTAATAACAATATGATGAGTTGGTGTAGTCTTGATGAGCTTGAAGATTTAGACAATTGGCATTATCTTATGAATTCCATAATGGCTATGTAGTGATATGTGTGTGTGTGTGTGTTGTACATTGTTGGTTTGTCGTGGATCTAGTCTAGCTATAAATATTTTTTGTCAAATTGACCAAGCAAATTATAATACATCAATTATTACCATTCATAACCTATTTTTATCATGTGTTTATGTTGTTCTAGTCTAGAGAGGGTAACAAATAGAAAATATATTCATGATTATAAGTGTCTCCTTAAATTTTTAAAGGTATCTTTAGAGAAAATGTATGATATATATATTCTTAAGGTAGCTATTATTGTTATCCTAGTGCTGTGTTGATTAGTTAATCTTTGTAGGGACCAGTTAAATTATTTCAAAGTATATTTGAGTAGGTATTTTTAGTACGTCACATGGATTTATCATATTTAGTTATGTATTATTAAAGCATGCTGACTCATGAAAGTTTCTATCATATCTAGATATACATACACACACACACATATACATGTAGATACATACATATACATACATGTAGACACACACACACATATATATAAATATGTAAAAACGTATATACATATATACATACATACATACATATACACACACATATATACACATACATAGATGTACATATACATACATATACATATACATATACATAAACATATATGTATGAATATATGCATGTATACATACACTTACACCCCCTCCTTACCCCTCCCCCCCTTCCCCACCCCCCCCACCCCACACACACACACATGCATGTATTGTTATCATAACATCACACTTATGGCTTTTAGTTTCATACTTAGTTATCACATTAGAATTGTAAATATGTTTATATTGATGGTTGTGCTCAACTAAGTTTCCCATGTGTTCAAGGAACTAGTTTTCAGTGACTTATTCTTCCACCACACAACTCAAAAAAATTAAAAGAAGTAATATGTCACTTTGGTTTTAGTTTTAGTGTGTTTCTCGTCTACTAGCATGGTTTAGTTTTATACATCTTGTTGATTATTTAGAGAGCTAAAATTTAATACATGCAAGAAGGATCATGCTTGTATGGTTTATGGGTCACACATGTATATGCTTAGTCAAGGGATTCATTAGAAATTATAAAATCAAGTTTATATTTTGTGTTGCAAGTATAATCTATCTTTTCATTTGCTTAATATGAGGTCTTATAGGTCTATTAATGCCTACAAATATTTCATGTTTAGTTAGGCCTAAGTTATATGTATTTATTTATGTTGAATTACATTCTATTAAATATTTTTAGGAAAAACTATCTTAGGTTTGGTAGACCTTGAAGAAGAAGAGGAAATCCCTTTTACTATTAATTAATGCCTAATTTTCCATTCTTTGACGATGGTTTTTTCCTCTTTATCTATTATAGTTTTTCTCACTTAAAACTATAAGATATTAGAGCGATAGTTTGAGATCCAATAGAGTCACCATCCCCACAAGGCATAAATTTTAATGAACCCCAAATTTTGGATTTTGGGATCCATATGATACTCACCAACACCATAAGACATAAATTTCAATGAACCCCAATCATCACCATGTAAAGTCTTATAGTCATTATCTAAAGGATGATTTTGTGTAATAAAAAAATTGGTATATGTATTCATTTATTTGCATTTTTTGTATGTTTAAGCTTCTATAGGTGTGTTGTCACGCCCCGCCGCGCGAACCCCAAAGGAACTAAAACAACGGAACAAATTTTTTTTTTAAAGAATATAATAACATACTTAAGTATTACAACATAACATTATATTAAGAGACACAACTTGTTCCAATGGGGTACACGAAGTGACATGACTATTCTAACCCATAACACGATAATTAAGATAACAATAATTAATCAATTATATAAATCTATTAATTCTCATTTCATCATTTACATATCCATTAAACAATAACCATATTAAAACCACATGCACATAGGACAATACATGGAATTATAAAGATATAAAGTGTTACATATTTCAATAGATACAACATAACGTAACCAACTATTACAAGTGACAGTTCTTGAATACATACAAGGTCTGAATATACATCACATCCAAAAGATGGTGAAATACCACTGACTAAGCATACATCTCAATAACCACATATCCAAATTACATCGAGGTCACCCCATCACACGTGGGAGACGATACATCAATAAATACATTAAATACATTACAACTGAAGTATATACAACTATCTGGTACATAAGAATAACTAGATCATCAACATCTTCCAAAAGCCCTGCAATAAAGATACACCTGCAATAGAAGGGGAAACCCAACGGGGTGCGAAGCACGTTCCACCCAACCACCCCCGTGCTGAGAGTAGACAAGGAAGGGTCCCCGACCAAGTACGTCTAACAACAACAAAGACTAACTCCAAGAAGATAACTTAACACCAAAGACCACATGGTAACACAACAATGGCAAATCCAACAGGCACAACAAACCACTGAAGAACATAACAACCAAACATAATCCAATCATCAATGAAACTCGGACATAATATTGATTATTACTTACAACAATAACCAAAGACAAATCAATTAATCACTTCCAGAGGACTTCAGTAAATCAATACAAACAGAATGTTAGACGAGAGTGTCATCGCATGGTTTCACATGGATTCTCCAGACAACCTATTACAAGGTGCCGCCTCCATCTCTATATGGATTCTCCAGACAACCCAGTTAAGGTGCCGCTTCCATCTATGGTTCTCCAGACGACCTATCTCAAGGCGCCGCTCCATAGGGTCACTCATGCGGAGTCATTGACCTTTCGTGAGGACAAGGTAATGACCTTGCCAACCATGGCCTTCTCAATCCCCTTTAGTCTGTGATAGCACTAACAGGTGGACGAGGCTTCACAATTATCTTATTAGTGTTTGATTCCCACCCGTGGTTTATTACTTAAGTTATCACTAATTAAACTAACTCTACGTGGGTTACCCTGACAGCCCCTTTGTGCGTCGGCCCCCACTAGAGCCACTCTCTCTAGACACTCTAGCACAAAAATATCCAACTCACAGGATTATATCAACAAGGAAAATCGAACCAGCAATGGCTCACTCGCGAGGCACAACCCTCTCGCCTAAAATCACATGTATGACATTCATAACCGATTACGATCCAAGTATACACCAATACCACATCCGAAGCCAAAACCTATGGACAACATCAAGGTATAAGATCAGACACAAAAATACAAAATCCTTGCCTCTGGAAGTCCTATCCACAACTTAGAATCCTATAATTGAATACATTGATTCTAGGGTTCTCGACAAGACCTAACCCAAATTACAGAAAACCATAACAAATTAAATAAATAATCTTGAGAGAAAATGGTTACATCAACAATACCATAAAACTCTTTTAAATAACAAACAAATTTCATCTATAACTAAATCCTTTGCTTGAGAGGAATCGGTCACATTCAAAGCACAATTTAATTCTATTTTTAATTTTCTCAAACAACCTATGTCATTGCATACTTGTAAAATATTATCCAATTAATTCAAAATATCAATATATCGTATTCTAAAAATGTATATACTTATACATTAAAATATATATTATATTTCATAATAACTTACACAAATTTATATATATATTTTAAATCATTAACAAAAATACATATTAAAGATAAAATACTTTTGTAAAAATCGTTCTATAAAAATATATTACGAAATCCAATAAATATCCCATTTTAAAAATTATATTTTATTAAAATAATTAACAAATAATATAATAATAATATATATATATTAAATAATATATTATATATACATATTAATATATATATTAAATAATATTAATATATACATTAACTAATATATAATATATATTAAATAATATATAATAAAACAAAACATTTAATTTAATTTATGCATATAAAACATTTAATCGAATTTATGAGATATCTTATTAAAAGCAATAAATATTAACCCTAATATTACCAACAACTTTTATTTCCATATAAATAAATATGTAAAAACAAACGAACTCCATTAAAAAGAATTTTCTATAATCAAAATATTATTCTCGTCCATATTCAAAGGAATTCGCAGCTTAAGGAAAAGGAGACGCATTTAATGAATTTGAATGTCATACACAAAATTTTGAATTAAACAAAAAATGAATTGACAGCATTTAATACCCTGACGGACGCACGGCATCCCAGAAGACAGTCGAAATCACACAAACCAAAAGAAATGCATTTAATGAATTCGGATGCCATACCACGAAATTTTGAATTAAAGGCAAGTCAAAGGAAGGTTTAAACGCGCACAGTACACGGTACTGTGAGCAGTGACTGGGGTTGGGGGGTACGCAGCCCCACTGGCTGCTATATGCAGTCAGTGGTGGCTGCGTACAACCACCTCTTTGGGGGCCGTGGGCGGTACGGCCGCGGCCGACCGTCCACCCCCCAATAACCCTTTTTTTTTTACTTTTTTTTTAATTTTATTTTAAACTTTATTTTTAATCTAAATTTTTATTAATATATTTTCTAAAACCATGATTTCGGGTTTCGAGCAAAATAAAATGAATATAAATATTTTAATTCCTGCACAGAAACCGAGGTCCGAATTAACATACTGTGTGAATATATATATATTTTATTATATTTTTGCCCATAACTTAAACTTTAAAAATATATATATATACTTATTTTATATTAAAACATAATTCACAGGAAAATACAGAATAGCAAATGAAGAGAATCATGAAATTAATTAAATATATTATGTTCAGTACCTTCTATATAAAATATTCAATATTGATGACTTTTATGCTATTCTCATAAAAATGAAAATTATAGAGGTATATAAAAATTATAAAAATACATTTAAATAAACCAGTAGTATTGTCAACTAATATGCACACTTAATCCTGTTTAAATATATATAAATATAGAGATCCGATATAAATTTGGCATGAAGATTCAACAATAAAACGATTCTTATTTCAAATACAATAAATTTGCACAACTAAATTATATTGAAGAAATTTTTTTAAAAGAAAGATTCTACTGAAGTTTTTTTTTTTACAGAAGATTCGAGGGTTTCATTCGAATAAATTTCAACCCACAGAATTTCTTTTTATAAATTTTCAATACATGCATCAACAGGTATTATTCAAAGCACAAATTAATAATAAATAGCAAAGGAAGAACCTGGAGTCCTTCGTCTGAAGAAGAATCCCCTTCTGAAAGCTCCTTTCGAATTTCTCCTGCAGCTCCTCCTCGAATCTATCTCTCAAAACAATTATATTCTTCCAAGTTTTCAACCAACAAGATTCTTTTCCTTTATTTTTTTCCTTTTTAGTTTTCCTTTTCAGATCCCAGAACAACAGAGTAGAAGTTCTCTGTGAGAATCATCTTCTCATAAAAATAATAATAAATCAAGATAAAACTCCATAAAGCACTTCTGCTTTCTTTTCACAAAAAGCCCCCTTCCTATTGGTCCTTTTCAGCTTTTAAAAGCACAAATTTATCTACAGTTTGTAATTAAAATAATTTATTTAATCTGGATATTATCTATGCAAGATGTGCTAATTTAATATTTATAAAAAGATATTATTTAAATATCTTTAACAATATTTATTTAATTCAATTATTATCAACATTATTATTTTAAAATAATTATTTATTCTTTTAATGAATTAAATCATTTTTTTAATTTATAATATATTTAAATTTAATATTCGACTAACACACAATTAAATCAAACAACTAAACAACTTTAATCCATTATCTTATAACATAAGGTTAATTAAATAAACATGACCATAAATCAAATGTATACTTCAATAACCAAACAACACAATTAACGAGAACCAAAACTTCACTCATGACATGACTCACATCAGACGACGACTTGGGACGGGGACGCTTCCAAACCTACTCCCTTTTTCAACATTTTTACCCGTTGGGCTAGTTTATTGCTCACCCTGTCCTGCCGAAACAGGTGGAATCGAGACTTATTCCTGCAATCCTGCATCCAAGCAAACGTCAAACAGCACATGTATACATATAAATATATATAAACTCAACATCCTACTGTGAGAAGGAATCGCAGTGTAGCAGGGCACTCGTGAACGAGTGATGCTACACTGTCCTCTCACCTAATCTATTCTAACAATTACAATATCAATACAAACTAACATTTCTAACCAATTGATCATAAGACAATATTCTAATTAACTACTGCATCATAACTAATTACTACACCATTGCATTATAAAGTAACACAGAATTCAAATCACATGATCATAGAATTATCACATTGACATATGAAACATTCGAGAGAAAGCATTGCATAGTAAAATAATCCAAACCCTACATACAGAGTATCATAATTAATAATAAAATATCAATTGTAGCAATCAATTAAACTACACAACCACACACACCAAAATGATGAATCAGTCACCATCACAAATCAGTATCACACTAACATATAAAGCAAACAATAGTAGTAAATAGTATCAAAAACATGGGGGTATTACATGTGTGAAATGGATTCTATTTATGTCAAAAAATTTGCATGTTGAGGCAATATAGAGGGAATTGCTTCCATGGCATGCTATCTTAGATGCCAAATAAGGATATTGTACTTTAATGTTTTATATATATCACATGGAAAAATAACTTGTATGGACTAGTGTGAATTGGAAAAATGATTATACCCACATAAGACCTAGGTATGCTATCAAATCTTGTAATAATAAGAAATATTTTTTTTAGTGGCTAATAGCTGAAATTTGGGAATCCAAAATTGGCTAATAGTTCAAGATATAGCATGACTTGAATTGCCACATTTTTGCAAAATTTTATTATGGTCTTATTTAAATCACCAAAGAATTTATTTTATTAAAAAATTAAAATAGAAAATTCCCCACAATATTTGATACATGATTAGATCAAATTTGCCTAAATTTTATAAATTATAGTAGAAATCTATATTAATTCACCAATAGTATATCATAATTATTAGTTTCTTTAGGACCATATTTCTAATCTTTAATTTCCACCATTGATTTACAATATAATCTAATGGCCCTTGTTGTATTGCATGAGGTAAAATCTACCCACAATCTATAATTCTCATGGGGCCCACAATTTCAAGTCTCATGAGTGTTATAGATTGTGGGTACATTTTACCTCACATAGTACAATGAGAGTCATTAGATCAATGATCTAAAATAAATTTCAAACCCCATGAGAATTATAGATCGTGGGCACATTTTACCTTGTAGGATACAATGAGGGTCATTATATTATATTTTAAAACAATGGTGGCAAGTAAATATTATAGTCTACCCCTTAAACCCATCAATAATTTTCACCCTCGAGCCCTTACTTTTCCATGAGAATTATTTTTATATTGGATTGATTTTGCATCATAATTAATTCATTTTCCTATTATTTTTCAAGATTAGCCAAAATTTTCTACAAAATTTTAGTGATGTAAGAAAAATTGCCAATAAAATTAATATAATTTCCTAAAAAAATTAAAGATTTGCTAGGATTTTATATCTTTTCTTGAGGGGGGTTTCTTAAAGTTATCATTGATAATAAGGTCCAATTGTTATATCTTTGACACATCTCTTTCTAATTGTCTTAAATGATACTTAGTGTATATATAAGGTTAGATTCATTATTAAATAAAGATCATTTAATGAAAAATATCACATTTCAACATGATGTGTAAAGGTAACACTTTTTTTCTAAACCTTCTTTGGTGGAATTTTATGATGATCAATTGATATGTACATTACTTGATTTTTCCTTGTATCCAATAGACTTAGTCAAAGATGTTACTAGTTGTAGAGTATTTTTGAATTCAATTTGGATTTCATCTAACTTCTAAGGAATTTTGTATTATATCTCTAGATAAAAATAATGTGTGCACACCGAGTCCCATAGATATTTTGGATTGGTATTTTGAAATTGTTGAATGATATCAAACTCCTTTATTTTAGATGTTATTTTAGGTATAAGAGGTAGATTAAGTCTATTAGATTGTAATTTATTGATGGTAGAAAATCAAAATATTGGTCTCTTCCTAATAATTAATGAGTTTTCCCCCCAAAATTATAATCATGTGAATTAAATGTCACATGAAAAGTACATATATAAGAGATATAAGATACATTGAGAATTCATGAGTTAGGATCAAAATATAAATTATGATGGAAAATCTCTAAGTCCATGCTACTTTATGTGTTCACTATGGTTAGAAAAATAGGAAATTAAAGCACGAGTAAAATTCAAGGAAGGTTGAAGAAAGTGAGACTAATCAAACCATTATAAATCTCTATAACTCAAGTATAATATAAATTCACTAATCAATAAGATGCCATCATCTTATAAATCTTCATAATTAGTGCAAGTAAAAATGACTTTACATGTAAAGAAGCATCTATAAAACCATCATAGTTATCATGTAAAAGATAATGTAGGATAAGAAAATATGGTGCGAATAAAGGAAAAGTGAGAAGCTACTAAATCATAATTATGGAATATGTTATCATCACGCGAGTTAAGACAATATGAAAGGTTATTAGAAGCATCCATAGATTGAACATGACAAGTAGAAGAATGATTATCTATATAACCATCATAATGTAATATAAGAAGACAATGCTTTCATACCATATGAATATATCCAGAGATAAGACTACCATGACATATAAGAGATTTATTATCAAAAGTTTTAAGCAAGTAATGCATAGGTGAAGGAACTAAAACTATATCCATGCTGCAAGGTGTTTCACAAGGGATATCCTAATTAGATATATACTCATCAATATCAAAATATACATTATAACCATTGAGGCATAAACTAAATTTGAATTTTAAAATTTTGAGGCCCTTAAGTTCATAGTCGTAGGGTTGGCTCTACGCCCACAAAAATGACCCATGTCATAACTAGGTTTCAATTCTAGTAGACAACACATGCATAGGGATAAGTATATGGATCGGGGTAATTATTGCACGATTAAAGGAATTTATTATATAATGGGCATGCTTGGATAAAGAAAGGGGTAAACATGTAGAAATATGTGTAAGTGGACAATGAAATAGCATACGGGAAGGAACCCAACATTATACAAAGTTACACTAATTGTTAATATATAAATGTATCAAGTCATTCTCTAAAAAATACAAAACTAAATGAAGAATGATATGCCTATACAAATTTTATTTTCACAATAATATAATACTATTTTATTAACAAAAATATGCCACACAATTATAAAAATAGAAAAAAAGTAAAAACCATATTGCGAGCCTTTTTTAAATAGATCCCATTAGATGCAATTTTCCATTCAAGGGTGCACATAATTTGAAAAAAACTCACATATATTATGATATAAATGTAAGTAAAGGGGCTTTATTGCAATATCATAATTTGACATGATGTGGAAAATATATCTTGTTTATTGATTGATGAGCTAAAAGGGATTTATAATGAATTACTCATAAGACACAACACTTGTTTAAGGTTTTGCAAATGTAGTAGTAAGTTAAGTGGGCTTGATCTTGGGGAAACTCCATGGTTAAGTGTGCTTGAGTTGGAATATTATTGGGATGAGTGACATCTTGGGAAGTCCCAATGCTTCACTTTGAGCATCACCTAATTGCTAAGTTTTAAATGGACCATTCATTCTCATAAAAGATAACCTTGTGTGAGTGACTCATTAAATATATGTTTATGAATTTGACACAAATACTACACGATTAAATCTTGATAACAATATCATAATATACTAATTATAAAAAAATATTACTAAAAGTTTATAACTTCAAATGTCACAAAATATCCTTATGACCTCATAAAATTATTAAATTTCAAAACTTTAAAAAATAATATAACTATTAGATAGATATATATTATTGATCAATAGGTTTTCCCTATAGACTTGCAAGTCTAAAATTGACCTTATGTAAACCTATCTTATGTGTGAAAACACGATTTACTCACTGTTAAACCATTGTTGAGTTGTTGGAAAACAAGTTTCACCTATGATAAATCAATTGCCATTTAATAGTAAAATCCTCAAAAAATACGTAAAGAAAACCAAAATCCTCTTGAATTTAAATCTACCAACCTAATCCTCTTTTAAATGCTGATCCTAATCCTAATCTATAAAGAAAACCTAAACCAAAATTTATCTTAGGGAAAAAAAATCTATCAACCTAATCCTCTTTTAAATGCAAGTGCCAATCTATCTCATATACTAAACACCCACTTAACCCTAAAGTGGTTTTCGAAACATACCATTAGACATGATCTATGCTGACCTCCATTACGATTGATCTATGGGTGGCGGGTCCCCGCTGCATCCTTAATCTACGCCCAATCTACTCGGCCATGGCGACATACATTTATTTAAGTTCAAGCGTATCAGCCTATGCATGTGTACCGACGAATATAAAATACAAAAAACAATAAAATCCAACTTTGCGAACAACTTTGGTATGGGAACAACTGGAAGTACGCTCATGTATGCGCATTATTTCAGGAAAACTTGCAAATTGAAAGAATTCACAGTGCCATTCCAGTCAAAAAGAATTTATTATCCATTTATTTACTCACTCGTAGACTCCAAACACTTCCACAAACCTTACGGATATATATATGTATGCGGGTAGGGATAGAATCATTGCTCAATTCATTTCAAGTATAATGGAGATGAATAAGATGAATTTGAGAGCTGCGGCAATTGCCCTTATTCTGCTCACCTGTATCGTGTGGAGGGCCTCTGCAGCGGGAGGCATAGCCATATACTGGGCCAAAAACAGCAAAGAAGCCTCTCTTACCCAAACCTGCGCCACCGGTAACTTCAATTACGTCATACTCGGATTTCTTCCCGTGTTCGGAAACAGCCGCACACCGCAGCTGAATCTGGCGGGTCACTGCGACCCTTCCACTGGCGGGTGCAAAAAGCTGAGCAGCGAAATAAAGTCATGTCAGAAGCAAAATACAAAGGTATTTCTCTCCTTGGGAGGCGCCTCCGGAACCTATTCCATCGCCTCCGCCCAAGATGCACAGAACGTGGCAAACTATCTGTGGAAAAATTACCTTGGCGGGAAGTCCTCGTCGCGGCCTCTGGGCGACGCCATTTTAGACGGAATCGACTTGGACATCGAGGCCACGACGGCGCACTGGGACGACCTCGCCAAAGCCGTGTCTGCTCTCTCCTCTCGAGGCGGCAAAAAGGTGTTCCTCAGTGCCGCACCGCAATGACCTTATCCTGACGCCTCTCTGGGAAATGCCCTGCAGACGGGGCTCTTTGACTACATTTGGATTCAGTTCTTCAACAACCCCTGTTGCCAATACGCCAACGGAGACGCTTCCAGTCTGGTGAGCTCGTGGAACCGGTGGACCAGTTCCATACCCAAAACCACCAGTTTCTTTCTGGGACTTCCTGCTTCAAGCAGCGCTGCAGGTAGTGGCTTCATTCCCGCTACGCTGAAGTCGAATGTGCTGCCTAAGATCAAGAAGTCGTCGAAATATGCGGGGGTAATGCTGTGGTCGAAGTTCAATGACGAGCAAACTCAATACAGCTCATCTATTAAAGCTTCTGTCTGAGATGAGACATCATCGTAGGCGAATAGTGTGTCTTGTTAAATAATACTCGAGCTTGATGCATTAGCTTTAGATAGGTAATACTCGAGTTTAAATACTGCTCCTGGCTTCCACGAGCTCCCTGATTTTGTTGTTTCAGGCATTTGAGGGCCTAAAGTTGATGGCCTTTGGGCTACAATTTTTTCCTTAGAATACAAATATTTTTTTTTAGGAAGACTATTACATGATTTTTTTTGGGCAAATTGTTAATGAATTTATACATATATTATGTTTGAATGGATAACGGTTTTGATACTCAATAACGGTTTTGATACTCAGGGTTGACTGTGAAATTGAAAGAGATTTGTCTGTAACTGCCTTTTTTTACTGTACATTATATAAATTTGCTGGTTCTGGGAAAATTCACTGTCAATGATTCACCATCAACAAATTCACCTCCAACAATTCATAGTCAACAATTCATCGCCATGACAAATTCATTCTGTGAAAAATTCACCGCCAACAATTCACCAGCAATTCTTCGCAGTGAATTTTTCATGAGATGAATTTGTCATGGTGATACATTGTTGACAATGAATTGTTGAAGGTGAATTTGTTGACGGTGAATTGTTGGTTGAAACCAAATTTGCTTAATATTTTCAATCTGGATTTTTAAAATAAAGCTCAATTGCCTTGTATCTAATGGACATCTTGATATTTTATGCCTATTAGATACCACATGGAAAGCACAGGGAAAATAAGCTTGTTCTCATAAACAACATGCGCACATCAATGTTTTAGTTCAAACTTGTTCTCGTTAATTACATGTTTAAGTAAATGATAATAATTTTTTGAATTTATTTAAAAGTAAATCGTATGTATTTTGTTTATGGTTTTAGATATTTAAATTAACATTTTCTTTATATTTTGAATCTGAGAAAAAGATGTTGAAGATATTAGAAATCAATCAATTGTATTGTTATAATTTAGGATTTGTATAGACAGATATTTTAAAATGTAAAAACTAATTATGCACTATTTTAGCTTTAGATCTCCATATATGGACTCAATTTTTATGCTTGCAAAAGTGAATTGGCATATAACTTGAATCTAGACTCACAATAATGAACTAGCAAAAGTCTAATCGTTAGAATTTGTTCACTTTATCTTTTTGAATCTGAATTTGGTGAGGAATGTGCAATGTTTAGAAACGTCTTTGCAAAGTATGCTAAATCATGATGGTCATGTTCTCCTTGCTTAGATCCCTAGTTGGATTGATTTAGTGGCTATGAAATAACTATTGAAGAAAGCAAGCAAGCATGCAATGGTTCTAGGATGATGTATACTAATGTAATGTTATCATAATGTTGCTATTACAATCTTAATGTTGTTTAATTATTCATTTGTTACTAGATCCCAATGATGACCTAATAGCCCTTGATTATCTCAAAATGAATGAATGAATGAATTCCTTTGATTACAACAATATAACACACAAATTTGCTTAAAACTCAAGGATAAATAAATTATTATTAAATTAGTAATTCTATTTTAAGTTGTAATTATGCATGATGATAGGAACTATTTAGTATTGAATTTTAATGAATGACATAATGAAACTATTTTTTACTTAAGATTTATTTTATTTTACTTTAATACAATTTAAGGATTATTTTATTTACACTATTTACTAAGAGTTATTTTTATTTACTTCTAAGATTTATTTTGTTTCTCTTTAAAATTATTTTATTTTATTTATACCATCATGACATGATATTATGATGTCATTATAGAACAATTTTTATATAAATAAATCAATTTAACATCGATATATCTCAACATTTTTTAGATAGATATATTTAAGATATCTACAACTACCAAACAGTTGAAATGTTTGAAAAAAATTTAACTTAGAACCAATATTTTTTTAAAAGGCTGCAAATATCTTATTTGGAGCTCAAGATTTAACTATACGTAATTTTCTATCAGTGTAACCTTACACCTCCTTTTGGTGCAAGTGCTAGTTAAATAATACTCGAGCTTGATGCATTAGCTTTAGATAGGTAATACTTGAGTTTAAATAATGCTCCTAGATTCCACAAGCTCCCTAAAATGTAATGGTAAAATTCAGAATTTAAATCAAAGTTGAACCAAAAAATTGGGTCCATTAATTTTAGTCCTCTAGAGTAAAATTAAAATACATTACTGTTAAAATGAAAAGTTTATTATTTTTAGGTGGATTAAATGATTTGATGAATGCAATAAAATATTTTAATGACGATCATGAGATCAAATAATTTAAGGAATCAAGAATCATCATACTAAGATATCTCCAAATTCTTTTTGATGTTGGATTTCTTACTATGTATCTTGACCAAATTGCTAGCAGTCTTGTTGATCTTTACTTCCTTAAATAGCTTATGCGAGTTGCCAACTTTCAAGCTACTTTCATACATTACCATTAAAATTAGAAGTTAATTATTTTTAAGTGTATTAAATGATTTTTAAACTATTAAAGATTTTATGTCTAATATATTACCATTAAAATTAAAAGTCAATTATTTTTAAGTGAGTTAAATGATTTGTAAACTATTTAAAAGGATTTTATGTCTTATGCAAATATAAAAGCTGTATAATCAAACATTCAAATAATGTAAATGAATAAGAAAAACACATCAAAGATACTCTCTTTTGCTTTGTTTTGTCTTGTTCATACATGTTTTTTATAAAAAAACATACATCATTAGGGAACTAAAATGACTCCCATGTAGAAGATGAAGTAAAAAACTAAGAGATCTTGAATGTTATTAGATGTCTGTGTAATGCTTTTATTATTTTGGCTAGGGGACAATCGTGTTTTCCAAATTTACAAATTAATGATTTTGTCAAAGCTTGTAGAAAACTTAGTTTTCAAATTCTTTTTTCAATAAAATTCCATAGTTTTAAAATTATTTTTTCAACAAAAGTCTATACATGAATGTCTTATACCACTTATGGTATGAAATAAGTAGCCCACTAACCCAAAACACTTTAATAATGTATGCACACAATTTTTTTTAGATCACACATCCTTAATTAGAGATCTTGTATCCTCTTAAGTTTAGAGATTTAGTGAATAAGGAAGAGCCCCTTAGTTGATGGCCTAGTGACCACCTTGAATTGCGTTGTAAAATGAATATAAGAAAGTATTCATAAACCCTTGACACAATCATTTGTGTGATAAGAAAGTATACGTGCTTGAGCTTGGATAAACTTGGTCAATATTAGTTCTCTCCAAAACAATCATCCTCCCACAAAGATTAAGTACTTTCTTAGACTAGAATCTCTACCTTAACAAGTATGTGGTTTGAAGGATTTACCATTCTTGATAATCTAGTATTTTTAATCTTTTTTATGTAGGAGCATTTAGGGTGTAAGATCAATCAATACTTGTTGTTTTGCAAGTACTTTCTTAGTTTTGTGGTGGTGTTCAAGCTTGATGAACTGTAACTCACTATATTTATGTTTGTTAGTTCCAAATATTTATATCTACCATCTCAAGCCCAATATTTTTTCTTTAATAAATGGATGGTCCAAATTTATTTCAAGAACTTGTAAATAGGTGAAGTAAAGGAAAATGATGAGATGAAAGGACTTGATAGACTTTAATATAATTTATATGTGGGATTAGTGCTTAGCATATGATATTGGATAAGTAGAAGATGCACAATATATTGATGCACTCAAAAGTTCCCAAATCCCTAAAGGAAGGCCATTGTTTAAGTTCGAGGGGTGTTAGACTTAACACAACATATCTCTAACTTTTGATCAGGTAGGGAAATAAAGGACCAATTAGTGGGAGTCGGTAATCTCTCCTTCAATTTGGGCTCAAATAAGCCCAAAGGGCTTCCTAGAGGTATCCTTACTATGATTAATCATAAATTAATATGAGCAAAGTAAAAGTGTTGCAATAGTACCTAGTGTACACTTGGTCCCAAAGGTTTTCACTAGACCAAAAACTAATGTATTGCATATAATACATCTTATTGAACTATTATGGACATCATTACAAAAAAAAAGATGTGGGTATGTAAAACATGACTCTCTAGGATAAAAATTCTCAAGAGTTGTTACATATTTTTTTCTTAGATGAAGTGTTGAACCATGAGGTACATACAAACTAGTTTCCTACTCATAATCTATTGGTGTAAGATATTTTCATTTGAGTGTATGGTGGACCATTAACTTCTAGGATTGGTTCCTATTCCATTGGGTTATAAAGTCACAACATATCAATAGAAATAATATATTGAAATCATAAAGGAATATGAGCTTTGCATAAACATATACCACATGTACATCATATCAAATAATCAAGAATACTTAGTTATCCATCCCTAAACTACATAAGTCTATATATAATAAGGAAATAACCATTATAAATATTTAAATAAATTAGAATGCTATGAAATTCATCAAATACCTATTATAGTCATACTAGCATATGTGGCAAGAGAGAACATAAGCATATAATTCACCTAAAGATCTATAAATAGAGTTGTGGATAATTTTATTTGCATAAAGTATTTATTATATTTATAATGAACTCCTTGTGATTTATGAAAGATGATGCTCTAAAAATAACCAAATTTGTAGGAGTTGAAACCCTAGTAGCTACTTGACACTTACAATCACATGGAGAGTAGTAATGACCAACCACTTGAATGACAAGAGAATTGGAATAAATGACATTTAGTTTGGATACCTTATCATTTATTAAAAAATTGATGAAGTAGACATCATAACTTTAGTGTAGAATACAAGAAAAATAACAAAAATCTATGAGATGGATAGTTTGGATTAGGTGTGAAGATTATTGACATTTGGAGCTCAATAATTGAATTAGTAGTAGCATAGTTTCCCTCATCCTCCATCATTATATTTGTATTTGAACCTATGCAGTTAAGATAAATAATACTTTTTGGGTAGAAAAGAGTAGTTTGTTTTTGATAAAATAAGCTGCATTTATAGGGTGCAATACCCTTAACACAAAGGCCACCACGTCTGGAGATCACCAGTTCAGAGCATTAAAAGAAAAAAATAGCAGTAAGAATAAAATAAAAAAATTGTAGATACAACACAGAAACAATAGAGACAAAAAACCCCTAGAGGTCATGGATAAACCCCATACCACTACTTATCAATGTTTTCCCATTCCTCCATGAGGAATTTGAAGACATATTTTTTAGTCTGGCTAGAGCTAGGATTAGTTTCTAGCACATTCTTCTTGATTTCATCCTTCAACACAAAAGCAAGATTCACAATAGAGTGATGGATGAATTTGATGGTAAAGTAGGTAAGTTTGTTCAGCTTCCTCTCTAGAGTGCTAACATGAGACAAAAAATACTTTTAGTATTAATTAGAACCATGGATAGGCATGCTAGCCTCCTCTTTCCCCATATGATGGTTGGAGGAGTTTAGAGTGGATTCCTCTAACAAAATCTTTTTTAGCTCAAGGAAGTGGATAGGGCCCTCCATATAGTCTTTCGCTTCCTCAACAATGTCATGCTTACTGTCCTCTTGCCCATTAACATGTTTAGAGTTGCTAGAATCAATTAAGACCTCAGGTTTATGTTTGGCCAGATGATTGGATCTCCTAACACTAGCCAGTTCCACACTAGCTTCTATATCCATAACTATCGTGTTATCCTCCTCACCAGAACCTTTGGTATCTACTTCCCTCTCATAATTCTCTAAAATAGGTTCTTCCACATAAAAAGAGATAGAATTTTCTTCTTTAGTTATACTTTAGAATTTCCTAGATCTATTTACCAACCCTCTTGATAAGGGTGTTCTTTAGCTCGCACAACCTAACAGTGACATTTTTATGAGATTGCACAAGGATACCTTTTTTATTTTTACTTGGCTACTCAGGTTTAGTGTTAGGGGTAGGTTTTTTGGTGGGGAGGCTAAGTTTACGCTTAGACCTAGAAGTAGCAGTAGGGGAGGGTTTTTTGGGGGAAACTTCAAGGGGCTCAGGCTCATCAACAACCCTAGTAATGTGAATGGGCTTTGGGGGACAAAAATCTAGATGAAAGTGATATAAATGCAAGATTAGCCCTTTATGTAAGGGGAGGGGAGGTTTTTATGGGTTCTTAGCAGCAAGCTCAAGCATTTCCTTCACCAAACTTTCTAGGGAGGAAAGGATGAAAAATAGAAACTTATGCACATATGGTGTCTAAAATGGTTGAGCAAGGGAATATGTTAGTAATAATAGAACTTAAAATGACCTTCAAGAGTAACATATTTCATGAGAACAAGACACAACTGGTCCCAAGGTGACATGAGCTTTCTTTTGTCATAACTTGCATGAATCTTGGAGAGTTTCTCATTTTCTTTGAATAATTGCTACATGCTATCTACATCTTGGACTTTGGTATTCTTCTTTAACTTTTGTCCAGTACATGAAAGCTCGATTTTCTTAGTAATCACTTCCTCACTGACTTCAAAGGAAAATCATCCCAGAGTCACTTGACGATCATGCCAACTATTAGAAAATTGGTTAGAAAGGTTTTCATCATGGCCTTTAAGACTCTCCATAAGAGGGGCCAAGCCCCCCTCAACACAAATATACCAAACTAGGGCATCACGACGAAATTCTTCACAATAACTAGGCTCATTTCTAACCTTTTCATCATCCATAATCTTGCATAGAGTAATACATAGACAACAAAGGGGAGCGAGATAAATGAAGATTTTGCAAATTCTTAGAAAGGATAAAAAAGAAGACAACCTTTCCCAAGATAAACAACATGAAATGATATTCATACCACTCCAAGTTAAGATGATAATATCTTCCCATGCATGATCGGTCTTTTCCAAAGAACCAAATTTAGCATAAAAATACTAGAGGGAGATAAAGGACAGCAAGGAAAGAGATTTAGTAATTATGACCCCGTAGGTCAAAATTATAGTGCCATAATAATAAAAATTAGTTTTAAAGGATGGGATATCAAATCACCATTTCACCAACTCAAATTTATCAAAATATCATTAATGTTAAGCTAAGTAGCCTTGTGTAAGACAGTAAAGTGCATATCTATTTTATTCCATGTGGTTCTAACCCAGAAAGGAAGAAGTATAGGTTGAACCTCATCAAAATTTTCCACATGTTCATATCCATCTCATCAATTCTAATCCACCTCATCTTATCGAAACTGATGGTAAGAGAAAACATAACAAAACTCAGGTAGAAAATTTCAGCACTCATCATTAGTGATATAGTTCTTTTGTTCATCAAGGATCAATCCTTTCATAATAGTGGGAAAATCATCAAGTTTTCTCCAACACCTGGTAGAGGTCCAAGGAGTGCCAACATTGGCCAAAGCATCGACCACCTTATTACCTTGTCTGAAGATGTGCAAAATTTTTTTCCCCTCAAATTTATTGAGGATGTGATGAATATCAACCATAACATCCTTAATGGTAAATCCTTCAGGGCTTTTGTCTATGATAGCATCAACCATAGTTTTAGAGTCACCCTCAACATATAGATACTTGATCCCAATAGACGAAGCAAAGTTGACCCCACTAAGAAATGCCCTTGCTTTAGCTATCATAAAATATTGCACCCCTATCCCTCCAACATAACCAATACTTTTCCTTTAGGATATTTGATGATACCTCTAATACTGGCGAGACCAGGGTTTCCTTTTACATCCCCATAAAATTTTATTTTGTGAAAACCTTGTAGAGGAGGCGTCCATTTATTATTCATCCTTTCAAACACTTTAGAGTTATCATAATAATTGAGGTTTAGAGGTTGATTCCAATAACTAGCAATAGTGATACCCAAAAAACTAGGAGGTTTTCTTGGAGGTTTATAAAGAAAAAGGGATATGTTTTCAATGAGAAGCTTGAAACAAACAATAAAAATATCCTTGGAGATATTTTCCACATTACGAAAAAATCCTATTATTCCTTTCCTTCCATATGCACCAAAAGAGAAAGGGAAGAACCTATTGCCAAATTTATTTGGGTAGGGGATGGGAATATGGACTAATCCAATTCTCCACAAAGCTTTTGATGTTCCCATTCATGGTCTGAGAGACCCCAAGTTTTTGTAGAGTAGAATCCTAGACCTCAACAACAAAGGGATAATGGAGTAATAGGTGAGGGACATACTCCCCATCCATCTTGCAAAGCATATATCTATTAGGGATTTGTAAACCCATTTTCCTCATGCTATCTTGGGTGAGGATTTTGTTTTGGACCATAGTCCACCAAAAAAAAATGATTTTTGGAATAAGGTTTATGTTCCAAATCTATTTCCAAAATCTACCATAGGTTCCCTCCATTAACGATAATTTGTAAGCCGATTTGATAGTAAGGTTGCCTTTGCTTTCCTAGGTCTAGAAGAAATCATCTTCTTGGAGCCTGATATTGGTATTCTAGTTAAGGAGAGAGATTACTAAAGTAATCTTGTTGGATCACTTAAACCCTAAGAATTATGACAACAATTCACCAAGACTTTCCACTTTTGAGTTCTTGTTGATGAATATTGTAGTCCTCAACATATTTACCAAAGTAGCCAGTAGCAGTGCCCACTAAATCCTTGAATTTAGACTAGTTGAGGGGTAGCTCCAATAACCAGGGATCATCCTAGAACTTGATGTTGCAAACATTACCATGTTTCCATCTCAGGCCAAGCTATGACAGTTGTTTGAATTTGCTAATATTATTCCAAATTAAGGAACTACAAGGGTGACCATTGGAAAGACTCCTGATTAGGGGAGTATTATTGAGGTACTTGGCATTTAGAATATTGCACTAGCCCTTCCTATTTCTCAACAAATCCCAACCAAACTTAGCAAGGAGAGGTTTGTTAGTAGTTTTGATTTTTATGATACCAAGCGCACCATTAAATTTGGGTAGAAAAATAGTATCCCAACTTAATAATTCTAACTTCTTTGTCTCCTCAGTACTAAACCAAAGAAAGTTTTGTTGGATTCTTTCTAATTTCTCAGCTATGTATCTATGTGAACCCCAACCTTGGTACCTGCAAAACAAAGAGAATAAACACCTCAAGTTAGATATTGCAAGCCAAAACAAGGATTCCCCATGAAATCCATTTACAAATTCAAAATAGGAAAGAAAACAATGAAGAAAACAATATAAATGATAAACTAGATTGAATCCTAATTTAAATATGCAAAATCATGATCCCATGGGGGAATTGGTGCCAATTTGATGTGAAAATTGGCCCTTTCCCAATTCCTATGATGCAAGCTTCGAATGTTGAAGAGATTGATCCACTTAGTTGGTGAAGAATGAAGAATCCAAGCCAAAAATATGCAAAACCTAGCTATGACTCAATGATAATGGATGAAATTCAAGAGATATTTGAGCATGGTAACTTTGCTTGGGTTGTGGATGATCAAATGAGGATATGAGCTCTTTATTTATAGAATTTCAAGATAGATGAATGTCCAAATTTGAGCAATGTGGGACTAACATTCATCCAATGATATGATGCCACTTGTCAAGCTATGAATGGATGATGGATGTGCAAAATTTGGGGCTTGTGCCAATAAATACAAATATTTGAAATTCAAATTTGTTGAAATGACATGCAAGAGGGAAGGGAAAATGCAATAAATGCCACTTGGCTCAAGGCAAAGGACATGTAAGATGAATTTATTACCTTGTTGGATGTACATGTTGACTTGGAATTTTTGAATTCAAATTGAGAGAATATTCCAAGAGATGCCTTGTGAGGAAAATAGGGATTTAATAAATGAATTAAATCTATTTTCATGTGCAACTTGCATTATCTAGAGGATGGGACATGAGATGAGATTAAATTAATCAAGGGTTAATTAATTTAACCAAAAATTTGATGATGTGACTTATTTGACATTTATTTAAATCAAATAAGAGACGAATATGATAGGAGGCTAATTAAATAAGGATTTTGATTTATTTAATTAAAAGAGATGATGTTAGATTAAATCAAATAAGGTTTTAATTTATTTAATTTAATGGATAGACTTTAGAGATTTAATCAAATAAATTGACTATTTAATTAAATAGGGATAATTAGATTAGATGGATTGATTTAATTAACAAGAGAGAGTGACTTAATTAGACAAAATGATTTATTTAATTAAGGGATGAATATTGATGAATTTAATTAGATAGGTGAGATTTTATTAAATGGTTAGACTGAGGGATGATTAAGGAAGAAACGATGTTAGTAAGTCAGGATCAAATGCATGATGTCAATCAATATATTTTACGTGTCTACATTTTGCCTTTCTTTGAAGCAATGCACTCGTTGCGTTGGTTCAAAGAATAACCGATCTCGATCAAAGCCAAAAAAATTTGATATTTAAAAACTTGCCCCATTGCTGTCTGGTTGAAGAGAACATGCCATTATAATGCCCCCTCGAGAGATCAGACGAAAATTTTAATTTTTTGGGTGATCTCGTGAAAAAAGGTGGCAAAGTACCCGACAGGTCTGAAAGGGGTTTGGGAGGCTAAAAACGTGTCTAAATGCAATAAACGATAAAAAAAAATCCTCAAATAGACAAAAACAGGTTCGGGGGTCCAAAACCCTAGCAGGACAGCCATTTAGGGTTAAAAAACCCTAACTTTTAGGCTTAAAAGGGGCCCGGGGGGTCACTTTCAAGTCATTTTCACACACCTCCGCTAACAACCTTGAGATTTGAGCTTTGACCCTTCGGTGATATGGTGCAACGACAGCTTCCCCTACACATTACTGATCGAGTTCGGACATACCAGCAGCCACCTGGCATCGGGGCTTTGGTATGTGACCCTTACCCAAGCTTAGTTTTTTCGTTTAATGCCATAATTAATGGTTGAAAAGGGGAGCTCACCTCCAGCCGCGCTATATAGCATCGCTCGGCATTTAAACTGTGCCACGCAGTGCTGTTTTGCACTGCAGCGGTGCTATTTTGTGCCACAGCGGTGCAGTTCAGAGTTTATAAACTCCGACGCTAGGCTTGGGCTTGGTGGTCTGATTTGGGTAAAGTGCGCCGCTGCGGCGCCATTTTGCATTTTTTAGGGCTCGAGCGTCATAGTTTGAGTAAAATAAAACTGCGACGCCATCACAAACTACGCCGCTGGGGATGAGCTTGGAGCGTTCGATTAGGAATTTTTAAAATTTTTTAACACATTGACATTCCCCGATGCAGGATGAGGTGAGGGAGCTCTACTCTCGGGAGCACCGGTCGCGAGACTTGGCGAGCCTTCTACAGGACTTGAGTGACCGGGACCAGGATCGACTGGGAGCTACGGGATCATGGCACATTGCATACGTGGCGCCCATGCGCACCCACCTGGGGATGTTATCAGCGTTGGCTGAGAGGTGGCACAATGAGACGTCGTTGTTTCATCTTCCCACTAGCGAGGCCACCGTCACTCTAGAGGACGTTTGGTGCATTTTACGGTTGTCTATTCATGGCCGACAAGTGATCTTTGATATGGATGAGGGATGCAAGTCCTGCATCAAATTCCTCGCCACATGAGGCATCATCTACTGCGAGGGATAGATTGAGCTGGAGAGATACAGGGTCATAGCACCTCCCTTCGCTAGGCGGTTGCAGCTATCATTTTGGGTCTCGTTGCCCCAGACCGACGAGGGCGATATTTCAGTCCCAGCTAGGGGTATTGTTGGGAGTAGATGGTCTGAGATAGGGCAGTTTGCTTTGCATGGGGGCCTGTACTTCTAGCTTCAATCTATAGAGACTTGCACGAGTACATTTACATGGATGGTAGAGCACTGGGGGTCAGGGTGACCTTACTTCATGTCTAGGTGTGGGAGCACATTTTTGTGCTACGGCCACGTGTCGTTCCAGTTCTGATGGGGGCAAAGAATGCCCTCATAGCACGATACAGAGGCGGTGTGTCCTTTACACAAACTGGAGAGCACGAGATCCCCTACTGGAGGTGAGTCTTAGATGAGATGCTTGTTTTCACTTGGAGACATGCAGGGGTGAGAGCATACGATGATCGAGAGATACCTGCCTGGGCATGTACAGCGTCAGTTTAAAGAGCCGCAGGATCGGCCTGATGATGACTATGTAGCCGTTTTTGCTCGCAACATGATACAGGTAGCCCGCCCATGGGCTTATGATCAAGGCTTAACAGATCTCGACACCATGTAGGCCTACAAGGACTGGTTCAGACCTCCACTTCGATTGACCATTCCAGGTGAGGACCCAGATCCACGCAGAGTTAGAGGCAGAGGGAGAGGACAAGGGCGAGGATCGAGGGTTGATATTCGACAGGATCCACCAGATGTGCCCCCAATCCTGCCAGGTCATGGGGATGTACATATGCAGGATCAACAGTAGGATCCGCCAGTCCCGCCACCACAAGCCGAGGATCAGCCTCGGGTGTAGCCACAAGGACATGCAGATAGTCGAGATGTGCTGATTACGTAGTTACAGGCCCAGGTTCAGGCTGTGACAGTGGAGAGAGACCAGGTGAGGGTTGAGAGAGAGCAGCTTAGAGCAGAGAGGGATCAGGTTATGCAGCAGAGATAGGCTACAGACCTATAGGCAGCAGATCGAGAGTATGACAGCCTCCTCCTCCCAGGGTACAGTGCCAGTGTGATCCTATAGGGATGTCATCCGAGAGGTAAAGTACTAGCGATGGGCTTATCATGATGCCATACCCTGAGCAGAGTGGGTCCCAGAGTATTTAGAGCGGGCCAGCCAGAGACCACCAGAGGGTCATGGTGACAGGGGCGAGGGCAGTATCCACCGAGATCGAGCTTGATCGAGATGATACATACTTTTTGTGCCATATGGGCTCCTTTTTGATAGCTCGATGGACGTTTTGTACTGATTGACATATATGTACAGTGATCTGATTTATTCTTTGTATTATGACAGTGACATGATTGATGATATATATGAGCCGATTTTAATGCGATGTATTGTGTTCTCCTTTATGCATGGATGGTTTATTTCTATATGCTTTGTAGTGATGTCTTATGGATGCATTTATTTTTGATGATGTATGCGTTATGATTATGAATAACAGATCTATATTATGCTAACCTATGATATGATGTGTAATGATGTTATCTATATGATGATTTATTTTATGCCAATGTGATATGTGATATGGATTCTAATATGTAAAATGATATGATCTATGGTATATGCAATGATGTGTGAAAAAATGCTTATATATGAGATGATTTATGGATGGATGTAATATGAATGTGATGATCATAATATGATGCTAACGAAATGGTGTTAATGTATAATGAGATGGTTTTATGAGATGCTTAGAATAACAAATGTTATTATCCTAATCGTAATAAAATGATGATGTATGTGATGCAATGATATGCTAATGCAAAGTGATATGCTGATGTGTGAAATGGTGAGATGATGTTATGATGTTATGCAAGTATGTGTACCTAATGAATTAAATGCTTATATACTTATTGATTATGCGAAAAATGATTATGAGATGCTTTCAAATGTAGATGTTAGCTGATGATTTATATCGTAGATGGTAATATGAAATGGTTATGAAATGTAAATGCAATGTTTATGCAATGATTGATATAATCTCTTTGAGATGCAATGTAATGGGTGAAATGCAATGACATGGATGCACCTATTTATGAAGAATGTTTATGATAACTTGTTTATATGATGATAAAAATGCAATGTGTATGTTTCCTATATGATACGTTTATGCAATGTGCTTATGATTTGTGGATGTAGGATCGATGATGATGGTGGTGATGATGATCAACTATCATAGTACCTTGTTAGTGCGGTTAGTAAGAAAAGAAGAAATCATTTCAACAAGACATAAGATGATGCAAATGCAAATGATGATGATGATGGTTACTTGCTGAGGAATTGGGATTTTCAAAGGGCCAAATTTTCTTATGTTTGATAACAAACATGGTATAATGCATCAAGGTATAGAAAACTAGGATGGCATTGTACCCAGTGAGATGAACTTTGATTTGACAAGTAGATAGGAGTATTCTTGTTCACACTTGACATACAGAAACCTTGCTAGGATGCACTTCAAAAGTTTCAGACACCTCAGACCAAAACATGGAAAGGTAAACCTATCCCTACAATAGTCAACAAGTTGCCCTAGACCTCTTCCATACATACCTAACAAAGAAAGTATTCGCCGAGGTTATATTACAAGAACGTCCAACAAGCATAGCAGACAAAAGCTAATGATCGTTGCCCCATTCCTATTTCTCTAAATCCTCTATTCGGATATCATCGAGATGTCCTTGGAATGAGCACAAATAAGATAAGTCAAAAGATAAAGACCAAGTAAACAAACAAATTGATGCTCTTCAATACCGCTAACAAAAAGAGGATGTGTTTTCTAAGGATCATAATCGAAACTTATTGCCAAAAGATAATGCCCATTGTAGGAAGGATTCATCCTAGGACATGTTAGTGGATGGTAGCACACCATTTCGTTTATCCAAAGTGCTCTAAGGGATGATTGATATGCGACTGATTGGGTGATGCGTTACCAATATAAAGAGATGAACAATTTTCTTATGCACTGACTTAGGCCTAAGACTTGACGTTTGGAGTTCTACTTGTAAGTTGCTAGACTTGCTTTTAATTGTTTTACCAAAGGTTGATGATGACGATCAGTTTATTATGGATGGTGTTATTGCGGGTGCAAGTGAGATGAGGTGGATGGATTTTTTTCAAATATTTGGATGTTTTTGATGTTTTGCAATGTTTTGAGGCTATTTTTGGTATTTTTCAAGGTTTTACAAATGTTTTGATTTTCGATTTTCCAATGTTTTGGGATTTTCTAAAATTTTGACCAAGAAACTAACCTAAAGACCTATCCTAGGGGTCTCAAGGGCTGATCAACAGATTAGCCTTGCCTACGTTATATACATAGAGACCACGTAGTTTGACTGATGACTTGACAGATTTATAGATGATGAAATACATGATGAGATGCCAATTTATTATGAAAGACTCCTATAGGACTAACCTAAATGTCTCGAGGGATGATCAAAGATCAACCTTGCCTACATTAAAGCTCAGAGATGACGTAGTTTGACAAGACGACTCTGTTTTTGACTTTTTGAATGACTTTTTGACCTGTTTTTGGATTTTGATATGTTTTGAATGTTTTTTGGATTTCCTGATTTTCTGATGTTTTTGGATTTTTTTGATGTTTTGATGTTTTTGGATTTTCTGATTTGAGGACTTTAAAATCATACATGAATCTGATCTAATAAAAACATGCCCCCAATGTGATGCAATAGACTACTTTGATAAAGGCAGGACAAAATGACCTTGAGGATGGGCCGAGTAGTACTAGGAGGGATCATGATACAAAAACAAGACCAAGCTAAGGTGCAGATGCGAGTGGATGAGTGATGGATGAAGACCTGAATGCGATGGATGATGGAAGCAAAATGGAGGGATGATGCTGAACAAGCCGTAAAGATCCTGGTGGATGGAAAGTGCCTATTTATGCAAGGTGCCTGTTTGCCAGGTTTTCACCGAGGTACTTGCCCAAAGTGCCATCAAAGTGGTTTTCAATATAGGACGATTTTTTTCTCTTTACTGTTTTCAATCCTTTTCCTGATTTTTTGGATTATTTTTTTTTGTTTTTGTGATTTTTTTGTTGTCACCAAGACGCTTGTTTGCTAGGTTTTCACCTAAGTAACCATTTTTTCAAGACATTTTCTGATTTTTTGGTTCTATACCTTGAAAGATTTAGGCATAAAACTTTTTGAGATGGGAGCTATTCATTGGCTCCTGCAGAGGTTCCCCTTCGGGTGTTGATAGTTGATATGCCCCTGATTTATAACTTGCTATGATGATGAAAGGTCCTAACCAATTAGGTTTGAACTTGCCTTTTCTGTTTGGGTTTGGGACATTCTTTTGATTTTCTTTTAAGACCAGTTCTCCGACTTGGAAAGTCCTGCTTCTGATTTTCTTGTTGTAGCTCCATTTGAGTCTATTTTGATAGACTTGAAAATGATTTAAAGCATCTATGCATCTCTCATCCAGTAACTCTAGCTCATTTAGTCTTGATACCCAATATTCTTTATTAGTAATGAGGTTTTGCAGTGATATCCTGAGGGATGGGAGCTTGATCTCGATGGGAAGTACTGCTTCTGATCCGTAGACCAAGGAGAAGGCGGTGGCACCGGTGGGTGTGTGGATGCTGGTTTGATAAGCCCAGAGGGTGGGATTAAGCTGTAGATGCCAGTCACGACCTGCGTCATTAACTATTTTCCCTAGGATTTTGAGGATGGTTTTGTTTGTAGCTTATGCTTGGCCATTGCCTTGGGGATAGTATGAGGTGGAGAAGCGATGCTGGATTTTGAATTTCTCGCACAAGTCACGAACCTCCTAGTTCTTGAATGGTGTCCCATTATCTGAGATAATGGCTTGTGGGACACCGTAATGACAGATGAGATAGTTTATGATGAATTTTGAGAACTGCTTCCTCGTGATATACATCATGGGTATGGCTTCCACCCACTTTGTGAAGTACTCAGTTGCAGCTATGATGAATTTATGGCCATTAGATGAGGTGGGTGTGATTTTCCCAATGAGATCGAGTCCCCACTGCGAAAAGGGCCATGGTGTGATAATAGGATGAAGCTCTTTAGCTAGAGCATGGATGAGGTCTCCATGCTGCTAACATTGTAAACACCTTTTAGCATGATCATGTGCTTCTCTTTCCATTGTGGGCCAATAATACCCCATCCTCAACAGTTTATTAGCGATGGTCATTCCACTCGAGTGTGAACCACAGATATTGTTGTGTACCTCAGTTAGAGCGGTTAATGCCTCCTCAACATTTAGGCAGTGTAGCAAGGTACCTTCTATGCTTCTACAGTATAAGGTATCACCTAGGATGACAAATCTGGATGCCTTTTTAATAAAGGTTCATTTTATGTTTGATGGCAGGTCAACGGGTATGACTCCTATGCGAAGATATATCTATATGTCATGATACCAAGGATCATCTGGACCAATGATTTCACACACGAATTCTGATTTCTGTACCTTGAATGCGGGGAACGAGAAGCTGCTCAATCAAGAATTCATATTTTAGAATGTTGTTGGGGATATTTAGCAAGGATCCAATTGTTGCCATGGCATCTACTACTCTATTTTTGGTTCTAGGAATCTGCTCAAATGTTATTTCAATGAAAGATTCTTTGAGAGTCTCCACCAATTTCTTGTATGGAGTGAGCTTATCATCCTTGGTTTGATATTCATTATTGACTTTATTTATGATCAATTGAGAGTCTCCATAGACTTTGAGAGCTATGATATTCCATTGCATTGCTATCCTGAGACCTATGGTTAAGGCCTCGTATTCTACAATATTATTAGTGCAAGGAAACACCAATTTTTATGACCTTGGTATGAAATACCCTTGTGGGGTGATGAAGAAGATACCAGCTTCTAATCCGTGTTGCATGTATGAGCCATCAAAGTATAGTTTCCAATGGTCTGCTACTTTGAGGTTAAAAATGGATTCAACTGGAAACTCCGAGACAAGAGGATTCTCAGAATAAATAGGTGCTTATGCTAGTTGATCTGCAATAACCTGACCCTTGATTGCTTTTCTCTCCACATACTCAATGTCATATTCTAATAATATCATTACCCATTTTTCCATTCTTCCTGTGAGCATTGCCTTTGATAAGAGATACTTGAGGGGGTCAATTTTGGAAATGAGCTTTATCTTGTTTGCCAACATGTAATGTATGAATTTTTGTGATGCAAACACTACTACAATGCATGCTTTCTCGATGAATGAGTAGTTTAGCTCATGACTGACCATTGTCCTGCTGATATAGTAGATAGCCCTCTCCGTTCCATTTTAATCATGCTGAGCCAAGAGAGCCCCAAGGTCTACTGCTGTTGCTAACACATATAAGATCAATGGCTTCTTTGGGATGGGTGGAATTAAGACTGGCGATGTTAGTAGATATTCTTTGATTTTGTTAAATGCCTCTTTGCACTTTGTGTCCCATTTATATGCTACCCCCTTGTGGAGTAGGTGAGAATATGGGTTCTGCTTGTCTACCAGTTGTGCTATGAATCGTTGGATGGATTGAAGTCTACCTTGGAGACCTCTCAGTTGTTTTAATGTCCTTGGTGCTTCCATCTCGAGGATTGCTTTCACTTTTTCCAGATCCACCTCGACACCCCTCATGGACACTATGTATCCTAGCAATTTACCTGATTGTACGCCAAAGATGCACTTCTTGGGATTTAGTCTTACTTTGTATTCCTCTAGTCTGTCAAAGATAGGACTTAGGGTTGCTATATGATCTTGTCTTTTTCTTGACTTAGCTAGAATGTCATCGACATAGTCTTCGACTATTTTATGAATCATGTTGTGGAATATCAATATCATGGCCCTTTGATATGTTGCTCCTACGTTCTTTAGGCCGAATGGAATCATGTTCTAGTAGTAAGTCCCCCATGGAAGAGTAAAAGCCGTCTTATGTTGATCTTATTTTGCTATCATGATTTGGTTGTATCCTGAGAATCCGTCCATTAGTGATAGCATCTCATGTCCTACTGTCATTTCTACTATCATGTTGATGTTGGGAAGCGGGAAATCATCCTTGGGACATGCCTTGTTCAAATCTATGAAGTCTATGCAGATTCTGATGGCTTTTTTAGGCTTTGAAACAGGTACCAAATTTGACACCCATTCTGGATAATCGATTAGTCGCATAAATCCTGCATCTAACAACTTTTTGAGCTCCATTTTGACCAATAAGGCAATTTGAGGATGCATTTTTTGAAGCTTTTGTTTGACTGGTTTTGCTTCTGGATACACTGCTAAATGATGAACCACAGTCTTTGGATCAAGCCCTGGCATGCCAACATAACTCCATGCAAAATTTATTTTCCTTTCCCTTAGGAATGCTGCTAGTAGTTCTTCCTCTTCTAATAGTAGTGATTCCACATAGAGTGTGATATGCGGGGTCTCCTCTGTTCCTAGGTTGACTGGATTGCATTTTTCGGCCAAGACTATTGACTTCTCCTGATGAATAGCTCTTAAGGGAAGATTGAATCCTTCATCCTTGGGTGCCTCAGAGAGGTTTTCACCATTGGATACATCCTTTCTTTTTACTATTTTCTTGTCAAAGAGTGCCACAATGTGGTTTTCACTCAAGGACTTGGATATGATTCTTAGTTTCTCACTTTTGCGACTGAAGGATTCAATCATTTCCCCATAATAGGCATGTGTGTCCAACTCCATTATGAACCCTGCCTTATGATCTCCATCTAGAATGTTATCCCTCAATCCCATGAATTCTGAGAGTGCCTCATCATTTTCGAATGTATCTAGAACTGGTGGTCCTCATTGGTCATAGTCGATCAGTTGGGGGTATACTAAATGGATCTCATGATTTTGATGGTCTGTTTCAAAGGATAGGGTGCTAATCATACACAGGGTGGTGTCCTCGAATAACCTAGGTAGATTGGTCATGGTATCCTTGTCATTGCTACTAATATAGGGCTCAGTTATAAAGTTATGTATGTCTCTACCTGTGGATATTGGTGAGCATACTTATGCTAGTATTGGCTGAGGAGAAATATTAATCATTCTAACTGGAGGACTTCAGCCACATATGGTTATTCTCGGAGGGGTACATCCAAGGCCAAGATTTGTTATGGGTTGCGTCTCTGGCATGATAGGTATTATGAGGCCATTGTCATTTTGTCCCAATCTTTGATTTCTATCGTAGCCCATTGCAAGCATCATTTGTAGGCCCTTGCTTCTTTCATCCATTGGTAATTCAACTGTCAGTCTTTCATCTTGATATAGCATGTGTGATGGATCTTCTTTAATAACCTCATGGACAAGGTCTCCCCATCTTGTGAATTTAGGATAATCTTTAGGAAACATTTATGATGTGGAAGCTTGGTTTTCTTGTGGACATCCCCATGATCTAGGAGATTGTGGTAACTCTCCTATCACAAAAGCATTGTTAGGGAGTTTGTAGCTTCCACAACCATCCTCTTGGATGATGAACTTGATGTTAGAGATGATGGGGATGGTGGGAATGGTTGGTGTCCCTGTCGCAGAAGTGGATGCGAGAGTGGTGGGGTCGATGTATGGTGTGGATGGGCCCTCATCATTCTTTGGAACTTGGGGGATTTTGTAATACTTTTCTTCAAGATTTTTGCAATATGAGAAAGGTTCAGGATCTCCATGGAGAGTAACCTCTTGCCCATTATGTGTAAATTTCACACATTGGTGGAAGGTTGATGCTATAGCTTTCATCGCATGGATCTGTGGGCGTCCCAGGAGGATATTGTATGGTAAGTCAAGGTCCAAGACCTGACAAGTGGTTTCCATGAGAGTTGGCCCTACTTGAATAGGGAGTTTAATCGTGCCTTGAGGCACTCTTTCTTGGTCATCATATATGCTCTTATTGTGACGCCCTTTCCTTTGTGGATGGAATCTTCTAATATTTTCAACTTCTTGATGAGGTTGAGAGAACAAATGTTCAAACCTGCACCTCCATCCACCAAGACCCTTTTGATTTTGCTCTTGTGTACAATGGCTTCCAAGTGAAGTGCATAGTTGTGAGATGGTTGGGCAGGGAAATCTTGGTCAGATAATGTAAGGAGATTAGGCGTTATGATATTTCTGACCATAGCTTGGAATTGCTCCGCATCGAGATCTGTGAGGATAGTTGATGAGGCTAATGCTTCCTCGAGGATATTTTTATGCGCTGGTGAGATTTTTAACAACTACATGATGGAGATGTGTGATGGCATTCTCTTGAGTTGATCTAGGACATTGTAGCCATTAGGAACATATCTGGATGTAGGGACTCTATTTGGTTGGGATGATCCTACAATGGTTACTTTTCTGCCTCTTGTGGCGACTCCACAATCTTCGGCATGGGCGCCCTTGATGGTGATGACCATGTAGTATTCATTTAGGGAGGCAATGACTATTTCATACACATGATTTACACTGCCCTTCCCTTTATCATTTTTATTTCCTTTGTTACCATGATTCGACATTAGATTCGTATATATCTTAGGATCTTGATTTCCCATAGGTTGTTCCACGTTTATGATTTTTTTATCGATGAGATCTTGCATGATGTTTTTGAGTCTCATGAAACTGTTTGTGGTGTGGCCTGTGATTTTATGAAATTTGCAAAGTTGATTCTCATTATACCAAGGAGGTTTGACATCAGGTTCTTGGTAATTCTCAAATATAGGAGGTTTGATGAGTTTTTTGTCGATCAACTTTTTCATTATGTCCTCAAGTGGTTCCCCCAAAATGGTGTATTTTCATTTGGGGTAACTTTTGCGTTGGGGTGGTCCCCTTTGATGAATGAGGTTATTGATGGTTGGATTATTGTTTGGATGTTATGTCATGTGATGATTGTTGTGGTGTTAAGTTTTGGTTTGCGGTGTGGGTGTATTTTGGCATGGACCACTAATGACCACCTTGGCGTCAACAATGCCATCATTAGTGATGTTTTTGTTCCTTGCCCACGTGTGAAGTTTATCATTGTAATTGGATGGTGGGCAGTTGTTTTGTTGTTTTTGATATGATGTTAATTCTGCAGGTTGGGTCACAAGGGATCTTTTGATGCTAAGTGCCTTAGGGATCAACTGATTGTATGTGGTGATATGCTAAACCTTGAGATGAAATGCCAAGCATCCTTCAAGGTTGGATATGATGGTGAAAACTTGTTCTTCTGGCATGGTCCACTTGCTCTGATTGGCCTTGGATCACCATTGTTGTAGGAATCAGGCGAAAGACTCACCCTTTCCTTGTTTTAGAGCGTAGAGTTGTTTGAGACTAACATCCATTGTAATGTTGCATGCACAATTTCTAATGAATGCATCCCTAATTTCTTGGAATGTTCTAATGCCTGAAGGTAAGCATGAGAACCATTCTATAGCGTGGCCTGCCAAGCTCCTAGGGAATAGTCACATTAGATAAGTATCGTCATATGCGACCTCCATGCAATGAACCTGGAATTCCCTGATGTGATCTTCAGGGTTTCCTGTCCCTTGATATTTGTCAAATTTGGGGATTTCAAATCCCTTGGGGAATGGTTTCATCTCTAGTATCCTATCAAATGGATAGGGGCACAAGTTACTTGGTGTTTTCATTGTTCACCCTGATTGAAGGTCAAGCACTTGTTGTGAGAGCAACTTGAGTTGTGTCATCACATCATTTCTACGGATCAGGGGGTGGGATGAAAGTGTTTTGGGGTGTTTCAATAGTTGGTTGGATGGGTGGGTTGGTTGGTGCGTTGTTTGATGGTATATGTATGTTTTTTTGAGTGAGGTAGGCTTGCACCTGCTTTTGTATGAACAACACTTGTTGTTGATCTTGTTGTTGTTGCGCTAAGATTTGTGCTTGTTGTTGCGCTTGTTGCTATTCCAACAACACTTTTTGTTGTGCTTGCTGTTGTTCCAACAATGCTTGTTGTTGGGATGCCAATTCTGCTGCTCCTTGCTGCTCTTGGTATTTCTTTAATGCTTGCTGATATGCTTGCAATTGTGTTTCTTGTCTTTGTGCAAGAAGTTGTGCTTGATATTGAGCTTGCTGAGCCTGATATTGGGCTTGCGCTTGTGTTGTTTGTGCTTGTGCTGCTTGTTTTTGTAATAGAAGTTGTGCTTGAGTGGCCCTTTGTGCTTGCAATTCTTGTGTGACTTGTTGTTGTTGGTGCAATAACACTTGGGCTTGTTGCACTTGTAAGGAGGCTTGGGCTGCTTAGGTGGCTTGCCAAACTTGAGTAGCTTGCTGAGCGGCTAGTTGTTTGGCTTTTAGTTTCTGAACTTGTTGGTATCCTATTTGGAAAGTAGCTTGCAATGCCACATCGTATTGGCTTGATGTGGTGAAATTTGGTGGTGGTGGATTTGGAATAGTGTTTGTGAAGGTGGTGTTGATGTTTTGCATGATGGTCAGTGCTATTGATGTGATTGGTCCTTGAAAGACCATGCTTTGTGATGCTAAGGGGGTGTTTGATGATGTTGCCATTGCTTGTGTGTTTTTTGTTTGTTGTTGCGATATCAATGACAAATTTTGAGTGTTTGGCATAGTGCTTTTATTGATGGTTGGGATTGTAGTTTGATTGATACTTGGTAGGGGAGGAAGCCCTAAACTAAGAAGTGGTGTAGATGATAATGGAAATGGTGGGAGAGGTGGAAATGTAAGGGGTGTGAGTTGTTGTGAGAATGTTGTGGTGTCAAATATGCCCCCTGGTCTGAACATATCTCCCTCTTCTTGTGAATTTGTGAGAAGAGGTGTTTGAGGTGTTGCGTGAAAAAATGATGATGATGGGTCATGATGGAATGTGAGAGGAACATTTTTGTGTAATGGGTTTTGAGGTATGCTTTGTTCCAAGGTGGAGTTAGCATCCAAGTTTTGATTATTAACAAGGGGGTGTGTTTGAATTGCATTGAGAAAAGCACTTCCCTTATTAACATTCGGTTGGGTTGGAACGAATGATGTTGTGATTTGCGGAATGTTTTTCATGATGTTTTGAGATGGGGGTGTGGATGAAATGGGAATGGTGGATGAAATTGGCAGAAAAGATGTCTCTACTATAGTGCTCACATCAAAATCTGAAGGTAACTTGGCCCCTTGTTTTGCTAGCTCAAGCATGTATAACGAAGGGTTGAGCCTCATCATGATGTTAATATTCTATGGTTATCTAGATTTTGGAGCATTTCAGTCATTTCCTTGCAAGACATTCCAAAAGTAAGGTCCTCTCCTTGGTTTTCTTTTTGCGGATATTGTGATGATGATAGGGTTAACGGATTACTTAATTCAATGAGATTCATTTCTGCATTTTTTTGGATAAGATCGCTTGAAGCGGGTGTTTTTTTTGTTGGCTGCCATACTCTTCTTGTAGTGAGATCTAGTTAGAACCATAAAACAAGGATCAATCTTCGAGAATATGGGAGATGAATCTCTTGATTCTTTGGATCGATCGTTATTTTATGCCCCAAACTAGAAAGTTTTAGGATGCCTTGAGGATCAAAGGTGATGATATGACGATGATGTTTAGGGGTGGATGATATGGATGTCTTTGGATTTTGATAAATCTTGAATGAGATACTAGGCTTTTAGGACTTGCGGATTTTGATTTTGATTTGTTTTTTGGATTTGGGATTTTGTCCTTGATTTTGAACAAAAAGGCCCTAAGATGTTGGATGATGGTCTAAGGGATAGCTTTGTTCAAAGGATGATGATTTGAATATGTGCAAGGATAAGGATGCATCTACCCACACCTATTCAAACAAGATGATTGTTTCACTAAGTATATGGAGAAGGATTCATCAACACATACTAAGCTAGACAAGATGATTTGGATAACTTTGACTAAGCATATGCAAAAGGATGCATCTACACATACCTAGCCAAAGGTGATTTTGATAATGTTTTTAAGGATTTAGTCTCAATGATTTGGATGATTTTGATTTTGCCACAAAGCCTAGTATTAAGGATGATTTCAAGATTTTCCAAAAGGTGATGGTGAGATGAATTTCTTTTTGATGTTTTGGAGGATGGATGAAAAAAGGATTTTGATTTGTTTTGATCCTAAGATGAACCTTAAAAAGACACTTTGTTTGCCTAGACCTAGTTATTGAAGAGCATGCAAATGCTTCCTAAAGAACTTTGTAACCAAGAAATGATTTCATTTGAACATTAATTTTTGGATTTCTAACCAATGATTTTGTTTTGGGATTGTGAGTTTCAACACATATGAAGGTTCATTTTGCTTAGCTTTGCTTAATGTCTTTATTTTACCAAAAACACTTTCTTTGATTAGGTTTTTCAAACTAAGATGTCCAATGTATTAATTTCTTCAAACCCCACAAGATATGTTATGTGGAAATTCAATGAACTTAAGGCAAGGGTTTTCCTATTGTTTACTTAAGGAGACAAATCGAGATATAATCCAATGTTTAGAAACCTCTAAAGATGTGAATCCGAAGGGAAAGCAATAACATATGGATTGATTCAATGGTATTTGTCTTCAAAAGGGTTTGAAATTTGGATGAGGTTCAAGTGTTTGTTTCCAAAATGTTTTCGATCAAGCAATGCATTTTGTAACCCAAGAATAAGTACAATCCTATGGATGTGTAAGCAAATATTTGTTGGATTCCCACTTGGACAAGTCCAAATACGCTTATCTCTAGCAAATGGTTAGATGCTTGACCCCACTGGCTCCCCTCCACGACACTCACTTATACGGGGAAGCCAAGCATCAACACCCATGAAACTCCCATGGCATATTTTCCATTTCTACTAGAAGACCGTAAAAGTGTGGGGTGGCCTCAGAATGACCATTCTTGCACCAACAAATAGATTAAAAGATTTTGGAAAATTCTAGCACATGGGTTTTAATAAGGACTTTCCGTTCGTGGAGATTGACCCATACGGCAAGAGTCCCCTTTTGGATCCATCTTGTCGGAATCAACTGCATGATATTAGCATTTGTTCCAATATCCACATTTATATTCCAATTGGAAATACTCTTGGCTTTAGAGTGTTACCGGTTGAGTCGTTCCCTTGGGTGAGTACTTTTTCCCCAAGGCAGACCCTCTAGGATAAACAAAAGTGAATGAAGAACAATATTCTTAACTCGATCAATCCTTGTTGGCAACAAGGAGAGAGAATATACGCAACAATGCCCCCACTCACACTCGCACAAGATGTTCAATTTTAGACCCAAATTGAAGTGTGGAGGTGATTGCTTTGTCTCACCCTAAAGTCATGAAAACGGCCTTTTGATTCTCAAGATTGCTATAAAGCACGAGAGAAGTGCATACGTCCTTTTTCAATGGCTTTAGTTTAAGTAAGCCCTCACAAAAAAAAAAGTTACACTTGTACTTTTTAAATCCCCAAAGAAAAATGTGAGTTTGTTTTAGAGCACCAAATCACAAGTGAAAGACATTTTGTTCAATTTTTTAATCCAAGAAACAAAATCTAGTAAGTTGTGATCCTAAAGTTTGTTTTAGCCACTTTGCAAGAAATAATAAAAATGATTTTTTTTAAACCCAAACGAAGATTAGTGTCCTAAGAAAGAAGAGATAACAAATTCTCAAAATAGTGTTAAACAAACACTAAAGTGTTTAAAAACACTTTGATTGAATGAAATATCATCATGCTCCTCCCTTTGTTTTCAATTTCCAACCTACAAGTGAGAAAAACCGGTCAGATTCTCGAAAATACAGAAGTTAAAAACCAGAAAATAGAATATAAATTAATCATAAATCAAAAGCATGTGCTAAAAATCAAATTTTCCCTTTTTACTGTCTCCTAGCATCACAACTCGCAAAGGTGTCGCAGTTTGTCTTCTCAGCAGTGCCCTCACAGTGCCACTTACCAGTCAGTGACGCTCTGTGTTAGGAGAAAGAGCTCAACTGTGTCGCAGTTTGCCTCCAATGTTAGAGTTTAATATTTTTGAAAGTTTCTATAGGTCGGCGAGTCTGGCGGTGGAGTTTTTGTTTTAAGCGGTGCCCTATAGCGATGTTGACGAGCCCGCAGTGCCAAAACAACGATGCTGAGCTCCCAGCATTGGAATTTCCTGTGTGTGAATAAAACGTGGAATTTTCAAGAAAAGATTAGAAATAATGATATCAAGCCCTCCTTGTAGCGCCAAATGTGTGAACCCCAACCTTCGTACCTACAAAACAAAGAGAAGAAACACCTCAAGTTAAATATTGCAAGCCAAAACAAGGATTCCCCATGAAATCTATTTACAAATTCAAAATAGGAAAGAAAACAATGAAGAACACAATATAAATGATAAACTAGATTGAATCCTAATTTAAATATGTAAACTCATGATCCCATGGGGGAATTGGTGCCAATTTGATGTGAAAATTGGCCTTTTTCCAATTCCTATTATGCAAGCTTCGAATGTTGAAGAGATTGATCCACTTAGTTGGTGAAGAATGAAGAATCCAAGACAAAAATATGCAAAACCTAGCTATGACTCAATGATAATGGATGAAATTCAAGAGATATTTGAGCATGGTAACTTTGCTTGGATTGAAGATGATCAAATGAGGATATGAGCTCTTTATTTATAGAATTTCAAGATGGATGAATGTCTAAATTTGAGCAATGTGGGACTAACATTCATCCAATGATGTGATGCCACTTGTCAAGCTATGAATGGATGATGGATGTGCAAGATTTGGGGCTTGTGCCGATAAATGCAAATATTTGAAATTCAAATTTGTTGAAATGACATGCAAGAGGGAAGGGAAAATGCAATAAATGCCACTTGGCTCAAGGCAAAGGACATGTAAGATGACTTTATTGCCTTGTTGGATGTACATGTTGACTTGGAATTTTTGAATTCAAATTGAGAGAATATTCCAAAAGATGCCTTGTGAGGAAAATAGGGATTTAATAAATGAATTAAATCTATTTTCATGTGCAACTTGCATTATCTAGAGGATGGGACATGAGATGAGATTAAATTAATCAAGGGTTAATTAATTTAACTAAAAATTTGATGATGTGACTTATTTGACTTAGATTTATGGTTTTATTTAAATAAAATAAGAGAAGCATATGATAAGAGGCTAATTAAATAAGGATTTTGATTTATTTAATTAAAAGAGATGGTGTTATATCAAATCAAATAAGGTTTTAATTTATTTAATTTAATGGATAGACTTTAGAGATTTAATCAAATAAATTGATTATTTAATTAAATAGGGATATATAGATCATATGGATTGATTTAATTAACAAGAGAGAGTGACTTAATTAGACAAAATGATTTATTTAATTAAGCGATGAATATTGATGAATTTAATTAGATAGGGGGGATTTGATTAAATGGTTAGACCGAGGGATGATTAAGGAAGAAACAATGTTAGTAAGTTAGGATCAAATGCACGATGTCAATCAGTATATTTTACGTATCTACATTATCTTAGGATTTTAAATAGGGATAGGAAGTACACTGAGAACCCTTGAAGAGTAGTAGCTAGGAGTTGCTACTTACCAACACGACTCAAAATGGAACCTTTCCACCCAACCAATTTTCTCTACATTTTTTCCAACACTGAATTCCAAAAATAAGGGGTGACTTTCTTAACAATTAGAGGAAGACCTAGATAAATAGTAGTAAGAGGGGAACTCTCACTACCCATAGCAGTCACTTTATCTTGAAGGTTTTGAGAGATGTTAAAGAAGTAAATCATACTTTTATTATTGTTTATGCATTGACTAGATTTGAAAGCATAATTGTTGAGACAACACTTCTATTTCCTAGCTTCCAAAACTAAGGCTTTCCAAAGGAGGACAGTGTCATCCACAAATTATTTTATAGCTGAGGGGTCCAAAGAGGTGGTAGGTTTAACACCCTTGGTAGTACCTTCATTTAGTAGTTTAGAAATGTTGCGGCTTAAAAAATCATCAACCATAATTAAATGATAAGGATAAAGGGGACCCCCTTGTCTAAACCCTTTACAAGCCAAGTGAAGAAACCATAAGACACCCCATTAAACAAAACATAGTACTTAACGATGGATATGCATTCATTAATGAGGTTAATAACTAACTAATTGAAACCAAACTTCACAAGAACTTTGAGAAGAAACATCCAAAAACTTTAGTATACATTTTAGAGATGTCAAGTTTAAAGGACATGCCAACATTGTTACTGATGAGACAAAAAAGTCTCATCTATTAGCTAAATAAAATCATGTATTTTTCTTATTTATGAAGTTTATCAAGGTTGAGCATGATGAAGAAAGTAAGAGATGTTTAGTTGGAGCAGTCAAGATTTCATCATATCTTGAAAATTATGATCTAGGTTCTTGGTATTTTTAGATACAAGTTAGGAAACAAGAAGGTGAAAGAACCCATTAAATTTCATGAAAACCCAATTCATGGTTTGAGAGAAAACTTCACCAGTCTGATGCTCTTGAACTTTTCTTTCATGCTTTGGAATTTTCAAAGCTAAAGAAAGATCTAAGTGAAGGATAAGTATGATAGCATTTATGAAGATGTTGAGTAGTTTGGGCTTTTATGTACAGTTAAGGGAAAAAATTTGAGAGCATCTAGGGGGAAATTCAAAGCATCTAAGGTAGGTTGTTGGTTGTGCAAACAAATGGAGCATATCTAGGAGATAGTTTTGGGAAGTTTGAACCTTTTTGCAAGCATCTAGGAGATTTTTTATGAGCTTTATTGATACACAAGGGAAAGGCATAAAATTTTCAGCATGCAAATGTCTCTTTGGAGCTTGTTTAGGGGCTACAAAATAGGCATATTTGTTTTGGATGACCAAAGAAGATTGAATCAACAAAATGAAGAAAAAACTTATCTTTTTCCCTCAACATATGTTCCTATCTTCTAGAAAGTTGTTGCACAACTATAAGGCTCATCTTTCAAAATTCTATAAATTCATTATAATCAAGGAATCAAATGGGGAAGAGTTTTATAAAATAATAGAGTTCAATTTTTAGTAGCAATAGTGTAGTTGTTTGTAGTTTTCATTTCATAGTTTATTTTCTAGAAATATTTCCATTCCTTGTTATTTACATTTCTAGAATTTCCCTTTGAATGCTTGTTAAGATAGATTTCATTCCAACATTTTCCTTACCAACTCTTACATTAGATTTTTTTCTAGTAATTTCTTTCATGCATTTCCTTTCAATTTTGTTTGTAGAAAAATAATGCCATGCAAATGATTTCTTCTCCCTCTTGCATATTGCCATGGACACCACCCTGGATTGACATTTATAATTAAATGAAAATGATTACAGTGACCTTCATCAGCTACATTTGTCCATAGAATGTAGAATTTCATGAGTGGAGATGGAAACATCCAAAATTTGTTGGCCAAGAACAAAGCCTTTTTGATAGGGGCTAATAATCTTCTCTAGGACCTGGGTTTTAGTTGATTGATAGGGATTTTGGAGAAAATTTTATAGATAGTATTGTATAAGATGACGAGCTTGAAATTACCCATAGTTTGTGGGTTTAAATTTTTGGGGTTAAGAACTATAAAAGTATGGTTTAGTTGTTTCAAGAGTTTTCTAGTTTTGAAGAAGTCTTTAGCAGCAAGGAAGACATCTTCACCCACAACATCCTAGAAATTCTGAAAGAAGGCTAGTGGGAAGCCATCAAGCCCAGGGGCTTTGAAATCCCTCATTCTAAAAACAACCAACTTGACTTCATCAAGAGTGACATGCCTAAGAATATTGAAACATTATCAATGTTAGTTAAAATGGAGGGGGTGTTGTCAAACAGGTGATCATCTAAGGTAGTAGTGGGATTAATAGAAAGTGAGTAGAAAGAATGTTGAAAGTAGGTAGAGGCCATAAATCCAATATGAGATAAGGTAGTTTCTTCAATCCCAAGGTCATCTTTAATATTCTTTATTTGATTCCTTTTCTTGTGTAAATTGAGAGCTAAAATATGGAAGGAGTTATGTTCCCCTTTTTTTAACCATTTTATTTTGGAATTTTTTTTTCTAGGATAATTCTTCTTTTTTAAGGATATTAGCCAAATTAGTGTGATAATCCTTCTCAATTTGGAAAGTCTAATCACAAAAATTACCATTCACCATTTTGACTTGGATAGCCTTGAGTTTATCTGTCTCTCTTCTAGTGAAAAATATCACCAAAGACCCACTTCTTCCGACCTTTCACAATTTTTTTAATATTTTTGAGTTTTTGATAGACGCAATACATAGGGGATCCATGAATGGGAATATTCCACTAAGTGGAATTTTTTTCCTCAAAGTTAAGGTGGGAGCTCCGCATGATCTCATAGTTGAAAGGGTAAGGACCAACAACAAAGTTATCATCCTAATAAAGTAGGAGAGGGTTATGGTAGGACACAGTCCGAGGAAGAACTTGCAATTTGGAGCTATGGAGGGATGTCCAATTGGGGGAGAATAAAGAATGATCAAGGCTAACTTGTATAAGATTGTCCCCAAGCCTTCAATTAGTCCAATTCAAGGGTTAGCCTTGAAGGTCTATATAAATTAGCCTAGTAATATTCAATAGGTCTTCCATGTTGGCCATATTGTCAGTTTAATCAATCAACCCCCCACACTTCTTAGAGGGGTAGAGGGGGGAGTTTAAGTCCTTGAAAATCAACCAATGAGCCTCTTTATTACCCAAAATCTAATCAAAAAGTTCAAGCTAGAGGCTTTTCTTGGTATTCCTCATATTAGTGGCATAGATATTGATGGATATCCAAGAAAACCCAACATTAGAGAACTAAGCACTCAAGTTGTGCTTGGTTTGGAATATTTTAGAGCCACACAAATTGTTCAAATTCCACATAACTATGAGACCCCCTGAGACACTAGAGGCATCACTAAACAAGAAGTGGGCATTGGGCCAAAAATTCTTAACAATTAATTAAAAGTTTTTTTTTTTATCTTGACTTCTTATAATAATAGAATTTCAATCTTGTGATCCTAAATATAGAATTTTAGAGCCAATTTTTTTTTTGGGTTTTGAACCCTCTTATGTTCCAAGAGAGGATCTTCATTTATGAATCTTTTTTGAGGATGCTTCCAACGTCCTTTATTTTCCAGTAGTGATATCCTTAGCTATTTCCCTATTCTTATTTTATCTTTGGGAAGGTCTACCTGCTTTGGTCTCAACTCCCACATCTTCCCTTTTTTGTTTGCCTTTTTTTCTTAGGAGTTAACTAGTCATCCACACCATTTAGTTGGTTGTTAGTATGAGTATCATCTACTTTTTTTGTCAGCATGGTTCTAATATAGTCATAGGGGACTCATCACATATATTTAGTGTACACTTAAAATTGTCTTGATCAATATCACACATTTGATTTGATCTACTAACGTCATTTTCATCCTGATTCGACCATTTTCATCTATTTAATTAAATAATCCTAATTGTTTGATTAAATTCATCATTTTCTTCTATTAATCAAATAATCAACATTATTGGGTTAATTCATCTCTTTCATACTAATTGTCATCCTATTTGATTAAATAATGTGAATTATTTAATTAAATCCCCTAATTCCTCTCATTTGATTAAATAATCTTAATTATTTGATTGAGTGTCATTAATCCCACCCTTTTAATTAAATGAGGTAATTATTTAATTAAAATTCTAAATTGTTTCATCTTGCATAATTAAATAATATTTTAATTGTTTAATTGACTAATATCTTTTAGTTTTTCCAACTTCTCCCACTTGCAAGAGAATATTCTAAAGAATATTCCTCTAATTTAAATTCAAATATTTCCCTTCCACATGGAAATATCTTGCAAATTCTTCCTAAAACCATGGGATTTGTGTTTTTCTCAATCAATTTGAGCCTTTGATCAATTCTCTTGATCCATGGCATTGAGTAATCTTGATCCTTCATTTAATCATTGATCCATGCCATTCCCTCTCATCCATTTCTATCCATTGATTAACCAAATTGATCCTAGCTATTGATTCACCTAAAAATCCTATAAATAGTCCTCTTTTGTATGAATTATGGATCCATAAGCCTTGAAGCAATTGAACTATAGCCAATTTCACATCCACAAATCTTTAGAGTAATTGCACTCTAGCCATTTTAATATCCATTTCGAGAGCATTTTTACATCCATTTCTCAATGAGAGCATCACTTCAAATCTTGATTCAACAATGGGATTAGGAAAGGGATGATCATTCCATATAATTCAGCACTAACTCCCCCAATGGGATGAGGTTTAAGTGTTAATTAGGTTTTCATTTCATGATTTCATGCTATTTTGTGATTTAATGGCTTCTTAGTTGACATTTCAAGAATTTCATTGGGAATATGAAGTAGTTGGGCTAAATGATTGATTTACTTGATTAATTCAATTGTGTTTAGCCTAATTAATATTCATGTTGACATATTTTGTATGCCCTATGGGACCCCATGTCCCTAAATAATCAAAATTTTCTTTATATTTTAATGCTTTATAGGAACCAAAAGCAGGCTAGCACACTTGTCAAATATAGAGCCACACACTTGTTGCATTGGCACAAACTTGAAGAATTAGTGTGCACTTGATATTGCAACATATTTGATCATTTTGATTTTCTATTGTAGGTTTTGATAGAGCAACACACTTGAAGCTTGATAGAGCCACACACTTGAAAATATCAGTGAACTTATCCAAAGGTAGGTTAACACAGATGTGAATAGTATCACACTTGTCTAGAGACAAATCGACATAAATGTGAATAGTAGTTCACTTTTCTATGATAGTCCAATGCACTTGTTCGATATACTGGCACACTTATTTGACAGAGCCACACACTTGTAGGTATATTAGAGAGCTAAATCTTAGGTTGATCATTTTAATTTCATGATTATTTGAATTCTAACTCTAACCTAGTTTTGCTATTTTTTGTTTCTTTAAGTATAATTTTTTTGCAGAAGTTGAAGGAGGGGTAAAGCATGGGAGTTAAGTGTTTATCAACACTTCATTATCATGAATTCATCAATCTTGCAAAGTGTTTTTCAACACTTATGTGAACGATAATTTGAGAGCAGTTTTAATTCAAGCTTTATCTTAGGATCACACTTCAATCTGGGTTTAACAATGAACAATACAACTTGTATTTTCAATATGGACTTAAAAATGAACCAAAAAACCTCACTTTACCTTGGGCTTTAAAATTAAACAAAAAAAATCTCACACTTCTTTTTGGTGCTTTAAAATTCATTTCACATTTATCTTTAGTGCACCAAAAATGAACAAGTGTTTGCTTTGTTTTATTTTCTTGGTAGACTACTAGTGTGTATCCTCTCCCCTTGCACTTCGTGTGATCTTGGGTGAAGAGAAACACTCCTAGTTTTTACTTTTTTCTTTGAGTCACCCAAGGCTTTCTATGCATTCTTTCCTCTTGTGCTTTGTGCGATCTGGGGTGAAGTGAAATAAATTTCCTTCTTTTTTTAAGTAGAGGGGGCCTTCCTTGAGATACACCCCATAATGGAGAACTCAAGGCAACCTTCAAGAACATGTTTAGGTGGGATATATAAAGGGTCCAAAAGTGAAAACAAGTAGTACTTATCTTGTGATGTATACAAAGCGTATCAAAATAGTTGTGGGTGTATAGACCACATCACGTTGACTAGAGCGTTTAGTGTCTAACGTTTGACATTATACCACTGGTGTTCACTGAGTAACTACAAACTGTCATACTTAGAAGCGTTACAGTTTTGAACATCTCTTAAGAAGGTGCAACATGGAATAGATGGTCATTCCATGAAGATATCTGTCATGTATTGATTATTTGTTGAGGTGTAAAACACCTTGTAAGGAATTTTTCCTTTCAAGGTAAGAGGTGTATTGTGTCTACATATGTATACTCTAGTCATCCACTCAAGCTAGGTATTTTATTATTTGGACCCGACTTAAGAGATGTACCCACTTGAGTAAATATGAATGTTCTTGATTGGTGGTATCAAACTTTTCTAATTAAGCTTTATGGAAGAAAGCTTGCAAATATCCCCCTTACCCATTGAGTCAGTAAATACATTACTTATCACTCAAACTCAAGAAAAACATCAACATGGTCATGACTAAAACTTCAATCCCTTTGAGCATAACTGAGTGCACTTGAAGGGCATTGTACTATTGCATGCATCTAAGTATATCTTGTTTATATCAAAACAATATCTTAGTGTGCTTCCTAATATCTTTGGCCATATCTTTTCTCATTATGTCAAAGTATACCTATAGAACTATAATTTATCACTTCATTTTTCACAAATTTTGAGCTTTTGTGGAAAATAATTTGCTTTGTTGTAGACATCTTAGTCTTAAACAATTCATAATCAAAAAATTTATGTGGTAAAAATAATTCATGCTAAATCATATTTTAAGAACTGAACCCACAAAGTAGGTTCCCTTGGTTACTTGATTCAAAAAAATTTGGTTACTTGGTCTCAAACAAAAAAAGAAGGAAATTTATGCTCATTATTGTTTTTATCAAAATAATTAGAGTATCAAACATTGACACATTATACAAAAGTCTTTATCAAAATCACTTGGTCTTGTCAAAAGTATCTCATAGGTTTTCAAAATGGATCAACATCAACATTACAACATCTAACTTCACATGACAACTTGAAATTTTTGGCAAAAAACCCCTTAGACTAAGTTTTCCAACATCAACTAGTTTAACACTATACTTAGCGACAATCTATTTCTATACATTTGGGGGAATTAGTACACATATTTTGGAAAATTTTACCTTGAAGTCACAAGTCTACTCTCAAGGTTTAAAAGTTCATAAACATCATCATCAAAAAACACATCAATCAAACTTGAGTCTAGGTTATGGTCAAAAATTGAAAGTTCCATATCATTCGTCATCTTCACAAAATCATACATCATTGGTACAAAAACTATTAGGGGGTATTTGTTAGGGAAATTTTAATCAACCAAGGAATTTAATCAATACCATTCAAAACACACAACTCATAGGGTTGTTACATATTTTATTGTAACAACAAGGTCAAAACACAAGAAAAAATGGAGTTAAACCCTAGTGGTTAAAACATACCCATCACACTAAGTGCTAGTGAACCTACCTTTGGGATGCCCAATTTTATTCCTAGAGGATTTTCCACTCCACCAAAAAATTCACCACCATTTCACTCATCATAAGAGACAAGTGTTCAAATAGATGATATTATGGAAAAACCTCATGAATTTACTTTTGAAGAGTTACTTTAAATGTAACAAGACCCTAGGGTTCATCAAATCATAAACACAATGTTGAGCTTAAATCCTACTCAATATATGCTCACACTTGCACAAAAAGGAACAAAACTTCTTTCTACCTTTTATGTAAACACACTTAGGGAACAACCCTTGTCAAACATTACATCAATGGGTCAACCTTCTCAAAACACGGGTCAATCTTCTAAAAATGTACCTTTGGTACATAAGATCATTCAATATATGCCACAAACATCTTCATTACATGTGCCAAGCCACTACTAGAGTGGATGCAACTAATCTCACAAGTCAACATGGAAATCCTCAAGGTTTACAACTCACATCACATCAACCCCAAGGTTCACAACCAAAAGGTTCACAACTCATATCACATCAACCTCAAGGTTCACAACTCATATCACAACAACCACAAGGGTATCAAACATTACAAGTTATTCAAAGTCAAAACCAACAATCACAAAGTGATCAAATCATATCACAACAACCACACTTGGATATCAAAAATCACAAGGTCCTCAAAGTCAAATCCAACCATGCCAAGGGTCACAACACATATCACAATAGTCCCAAGGTGTTCAACCACCCCAAGGTTCTTAGCACATACCTCAACAACCACAAGCTCCTCAAGTATCACAATATTTAGGATCTGAAAACCAAGGTATGCAACACACATCACAACATCAACCGATATCCTACAATCCATTGTCACAAAATCAAAGAAATCTTCAACCCATGTCCCAACATCAATTGGTACCAAAGATCACAAAAAATGTTTCAAAATAAAATGGGTTCACAGAATCATGTGGTCCCCCCACAACATCAAATATTGCAAGGAGATCATATCACAAGAACATCAAACATTCCAACATCAAGGAAAAGTTTCCCCTCACCAAAATCAAAGTATCTCAAATTAAAATATACAAAATCATGTGTGTCAAAATCAAAATTTGGTTCCACAACAACATCAATACCAAGATTTTCAAAATTAAAATATTCTTCCATCACAACATCCTCACAATACCATCCCACATCATCCATCACATAATCCACAAAATCAATGCATCACATCATTCCATCCTCCCAAAGAAAACAAGCTTGGAAAGCCCAACAAAAAGATATTGCACAATATCAAGCATTTCAAGCACAACAATCTCAACAAGATTTGCAATCTCAACAAGCATTACAAGCTCAACAAGCCTTACAAGCTCAACAAGCTTTGCAAGCTCAACAACAACAAGGTTTGCAATACAATCAACAACAACAATACACTAATTCTCAAAAAAATGTCACAAATCAACATTCATATGGAGCATATGGTACAAAACAACCGTCATCAGCTCAAAATCAACAATATCAAACCAATCCACAATTCACACCATATAACACATATAAAAACACACTATCATATCAAAATCCGGTTTACAACTCATCTACCATCCCACAATTCAACACATATGCTCCACCATTGAACAATCCTCAAGAGGAAATTTCTTCAAAAATCAAGAAACTCACATAGAAAATACAAGATATTCAAGCATGGAAAACCAAAAAGTCATACATAGTGCAAAATTTGTGTCCATATCCATTTGATCGTAATATCGCAATGGTACCATTCCCTCCAAGATTTGAGATACCTAAATTTGACAAGTACGAGGGGTGTGGAAATTTAGAGGAACACATTAGGGAATTTTATGTGACATGCATGGAAGTAGCATACAATGATTCATACTTGATGCATCTCTTCCCAAGAAGTTTGAGAGGCCAAGCTATAGAGTGGTTCTCACACCTACCTCTGAGAATCAAGACATTCGAAGAGATAATAGATCAATTTGTAGCACATTTATCCTACAATCTTGATACGGATGTAAGCTTGGAGGAACTCTATACCCTTAAAAAAAGGTAAGGGAGAAGTATTCACATCATTCTTACAATGATGGAGACATAGATAAGGTAAATGTAAAGGCCAATATTAGAAAAGAAACAAGTAGAGATCATTACTGGAAATGGTGAAACTAATATAGCCTTCCAATTCAAGATACAATGTGTGTTGACATATAAGGAGCTAATATCCAAGGGAATTAACATTGAAATATCCCTCATTGCACAAGGAGAAACAAAATTATAAAAAGACAATCATCCATCATCTAGTTCCAAAGACAAACCCTGTATATGGGTTAAAAATAAGAATGTTACTAATGATGGCATAGTTGATGGGAAGGTTGTGATAAGTGTTCCACCAGAGGTGAACCAACAATAATATAATATGCAACATCAAGACACCCAACCACCAAATAATCAACATATGATCAATAATGCAAATCCCCAAAGGGGACCACCACCTCGAAATAACTATCCTCAACAACACAAATACACACCCTTGGAGGAACCTATTGAAGTGATAATGAAAAATTTGATACAATCAAATCTCATTATGCTCCTTGACTAAAATAGTTATCAAAAACCTCAAGTAAAACCTCCATGGTATAAAGATGAGGATCTTTGACACTTTTCACAAAACCAAGGGACACAAAATATCCAATTACATGAAGCTGAAAAATGTTATTCAAGATCTCATTGATAACGGAGAAGTGTGGATCAACAACCTTGAAATTAGGACCTTAATATATACAAGACCTTGATTCTAGATCATAGCAAGGGAAATATTAATGAAAAATGGAATAACTATACCAAAGTTGGTCATGTCTACAACAATGTTGTAGGGGCTTATGATCATCATATATCAATCATTACTATCAAAGGACCTTGTGCGGAGTGTGGAGTCACCACACGCAGAGGGGAAGTTACCATCCAAGGAGTACCATCACAACATATAACCCCATTGAAGTCAAATCCCATTAATTATAGCCTCTTGGACCAATTGAAAAATACCCCCACCCAAATCTCTATCTTAGAGTTATTAAAAATATATCATGCACACAAGGAAATACTAGAGATAGCTTTGTCTTCATCATCTATACCTAATGATCTTGACACCAAAAAATTTAAAGCTATAGTTGAAAACATAAAATCCCCCCATATCCTCACATTTTTTGAGCATGACCTCCCAACACAACCATCACATAACCAAGCTTTACATCTTGAGGTATATATCCATAAAAATATTCAAAAGAGTCTTGGTGGATGGAGGTACTAGTCTTAACATTTGTACCCTTCATTTTATGAAAACCTTGGGCTATTAAGAGGATTTTATTGAGAAGGAAAAAGGTGTTACCATTAGATCCTATGATGATAACGAATGGAGTTTTGAAGGAATGATCAAAATCCCTATCCAAGTAGGACCTGCAATTGTAGAAACCACTTGCCAAGTTCTTGATCTTGACCTACTATATAATATACTTCTTGGTCATCCATAGATCCACGCCATGCAATCCCTAAATTTTACCTACCATCAATGCAACAAGTTTCCCTATGAATATAGATAAATCACAATCCATGGTGATCCAAAACCCTTTTAATATTTCAAGAATCTAGAAGGGAAGTATTATAGGGTCCCACAAGTTCCTAAGAACAATTAAGTACCAATACCCTCCTCTTTTATTGACCCATCTACCCTACCTTCCACCTCTGAATCAAAGACACCTATATTACAATACATCCTTGAGATCAAAGCAATTATCAAATATAAAGGTTGTGGGGACTATAACTTGAAAGATTCTTTTGTAGTTGGAGAACTTCTCCTTTCTCCTAGATCCTATGGGAAACCTCAACCTACTGAAAAGGAGGTAAAGACAATCAAGATGGCATCTACCATCTTCACGAAGTGGGGAGATTTGAATAAAGAAATTATTGGTGAGGGTAATATATCAAAATGGATCTACCAAGATGAGAAACCAAATCCTTCTCTTCATATGGATGATGAAAACACAGGACTTTAACTGATGAAGAGCATGGGATACACCAGAAATGAAAAGATTTTTCAAAATAATAATGGTTTACTAGAACCTTTTGCTCCTAAGAAATAAATATTCCTCTTGGTTACCTACATCATGTAATGATACCATTGATGAATTTCGACCTCAAAATCATAGGCCTATTTGAGGATACTTGCATATTCATGATCAGTACCACATCCTTCGATTCCACTAGCAAAATCACTGAATTGAAACTTGTCTATCCCCAACTTATAAACTTAGACCAACGAGGACCACCTATTTTGGATTCATTCAAAAATGATGAGGCTATCTCTGAATTCATGAGATTCTGAGACTGTGTGCCATTTAGAGATGACAAAGTAGGTTTTAACATTGAACTAGATATGCAAGCATATTATGGGGAAACAATTGAATCCTTTAGTAACAAAATTGAAAAATTGAAAATCATATCTTGATCCCTAAGTGAAAACCACATTGTAGCAATTTCTGATCACAAAAAAATAAAAATAAAGGATGTATCTAATAGTGAAAACCACTCTGAGGCACCTAAGGATGAGGGATTCAATCTACCCATTAGTGTGATACATCAAGAGAAATCATCGATACTTTTTAAAAAATATAATCCAGTCAATGTGGGAATAGAGGAGACACCACAAATCACCTTTTATGTAGAATCTCTCCTTGATGAAGAACAAAAGAACCTGGAAACTTTACTGAAAGAGAGAAAGGTAAATTTTGCTTAGTCCTATGTAGACATTTATGGCCTTGACACATCAGTGTTGTTTATCATCTTATAGTTCAACCTCAAGATAAACATGTGAAGAAAAAGTTAAAGAAAATGCATCCTAAAATAGTGTTATTAGTCAAGGTGGAGTTGTTGAAGCTTCTTGACATGGGATTCATATACTTGACTAACTATCTAGAGTGAGTTTCCAACCTAGTACTAGTTTCAAAACCCACTGGGGCCATCAGGATATGCACAGACTTCATGGATTTGAATAAGGCATGTCCTAAGAATGATTTTCCTTTGCCTAATATTGACATCATTATGGATCTAATAGTTGGACATGAAATGCTTTCCCTTATGGATAGATTCTTGGAGTAGGATCAAATTATGATAGCTAAAGAAGATCAACATAAGACATCATTTACATCCCCAAATTGGGAACATATTGTTGGAATGTGATGCTACTTGGTCTTAAGAATGCTAGAGCCACCTATCAGAGAGCAATAACCTTGATTTTTCATGACACGATTTACAAGAATCTCGAGGATTATGTAGATGACATATTGGATAAATCATTGAAAAGGAAGGGACAAATGGATGTTTTAGGACCAATATTTGATAGAATTGAAGAGTATAAGGTATGGTTAAATCCTAAGAAGTGCATATTTGGAGTCACTATAGGTAAGATCTTGGTATACATTGTATCATGGAGGGGAATTGAAGTGGATCCAACTAAGGTCAAGGCATCATGGACATGCAACCACCACAAACTCTCAAGTAGCTTTACAACTTATAGGGAAAACTCCAGTACATCAAAAGATTCATTGCACAATTAGTGGAAAAGTTTCATCATTTTTCTCATCTCCTCCACAAGGGTGTAGATTACAAATGGGACTCAAATTGTGAACAATTATTTCAGTAACTCAAGGAATTTATCTAGCAACACTACCTATCCTTATGCCACCAATAATGAGTAAACCCTTGTTTCTTTATATCTCATCTACTTCAATAGCCCTGCGTTCTCTTCTTGCTCAACATGATGAAATGGGAAAGGAAAGATCTATTTACTATATTAGTAGAACCTTGGTGGGATATGAGCTAAACTATTCACTTATTGAAATTTTTTATCTAGCAATGGTGTTTGATTTCAAAATGCTAAGACACTACATGCTCTCTCACCAGGTAAAGCTCATTTCTAAGGTGGATCCATTGAATTATTTAATAGATTCCAAGCTACTCTTATAGGACGTATGGCAAAGTGGATAATGATCCTCACTAAATTTTACATAGAGTATGTGGATTGAAAGACTATCAAGGGGAAAGTTATCACAGATGAACTAAAAGAGTCACTTATCTATGTAGAGAATCCTTTGGTATCTGAATTTCCTAATGAATTAGTATTTTTCCTTAGAATGATAGAGTAGTGGAAGCTATATTTTGATGGTTCATACACCCAACATGGATCTAGAGTAGCTATCCTTTTTATTATTCCACAAGGTGATTGCATACCTAAGACATAATGATTAGCTTTCCCATGTACTAATAATATAGCTAAGTTTGAGGCCCTTATCATAGGATTGAGAATCATAGTATAATGGAAAATCCAAGAGTTGAAAGTCTATGGGGACTTTTAGTTGATCGTGAACCAGGTTAATGATAACTATCAGACCAAGGATGACAAGCTCTCACCATATAAGAAGATGGCAGATAGTCTCAAGGATATTACATTGACATAACATTCAAGCAAATACTTAGAATCAATAATTGAGAAGTAGATGCTATGGATAATATTGGGTCCTTGCTAGATATGCCTCACAACATTTTGAAATTTGATTTCCTCATTGAGTAACCTCTTGTACCAAATTTTGAGGTACCCAAATCTGAGTGTGTGAAATTGTTGGTCCTGGTTCCCTATGGTATCATGAAATATTCACTTACCTACATAGAGGTATCCTCCCATGTAACCTTACTTCAAACCTTAGAAAATATTTTGTAAGAAGAGCATCCTAATTTGTCCTTTTAGGTGATACCCTTTATCGATAAAGTCTCAAAGGACCATTATTGTGATGTATTAACCAAGAGGAATATTTGACAATGTTAAAAGAAGTACATGAAGGAATCTACAAGTTGTATTCGAGTGGTATAACTTTGGCCAATAAATTTTTGAGGATAAAATATTATTGGCCTATCATGGAATAGGAAGCGATTGAGCTTGTCAAGAAATGTTTGCAATTTCAATAATATGGAGATATCATTCATGTATAAGCTCAAGATCTCAGGCCGATCACTACACCTTGGCCTTTCTCACAGTGAGGACTCAAACTCAGGAAAAATCACCCCCACCTCATCCAGTGGTCACAAATATATCATTACAACCACTAATTACTTCACAAAGTGGATTAAAGCGACACCAATGACCTATATCATAGGAAAGTAGATATCCAAATTCATCTTAATATCTCATTTATCGTTATGGTGTTCCTCAAGCTCCTATCACAAATAGTGGAACACCTTTCAAGAACTAGTATATCTGTGAGCTATGCCAAAGATTTAATATCCAACATCAATTTTCCAATCCATACTACCCCCAAGGTAATAGTAAAGCTGAGGCTTCTAACAAAACTATCCTAAAGATCCTTAAAAATATAGTCAATAAAGTTGGATGTGATTGGAATCTCCAGTTTAACTCCACCTTATGGGCTTATCAAACTAGTATCTACACACCCACAAGTTCTACACCCTACTCCCTAGGTTATAGAACCAAATCCATCCTACCTATTGAGGTCGATCTCCCATCGCTAAGAGTGACATTGCAACATCTCATCACTGATGAAGAATATAGAGTATCCACATTGAATGAGCTAAAGCTGTTAGATGAACATCACCTTGGAGCTTTAAATAATTTACAAACCTATCAGAACCAACTTAGAAGGAGCTACAACAAGAAGATCAAAGGTTGATGCTTCCAGGTGGGAGACGTCCTAAAATAAAATCATTAGAACATGTTAGATCAAAACAACAAAGGGAAGTTTGAACCTAACTGGTTAGGAGCATTCATTGTCAAAACTAGCTATGGTTCTAGAGCTTATCAATTGTCAACTCTTGAAGGAGAACCCTTGCAGGAGCCCATCAATAGTACAGATATCAAGAAGTTTTATGCCTAGTTCTTGAAGGGTATAAATAAAAAAGATGCAAAAAATTAGAAACACATTAAAATCCACAAAATAATATAGAAAAAGATCAAAAGAGTAAAGAGAAAAATCGTCCTCTAGTGAAAACCACTTTGGTGGCGCTTTGGGAAAGTACCTTGGTGAAAACCTAGAAAATAGACACCTTGCATAAATAAGCACCATCTCCCATCTACCATTGGCTCTTTGGCTTATCCTACATCCTTCATCCATCACATTCATCCTCCACCCTATTCATCTTATTTATTTCCTTCATACATTCACGTCTGTATCATGTAGCTTGATATTGAGTAAGTATCATGTTCCCCTTTAGTATTTATTTGTTGATTCTTATGGCCAAAATATTATCCAATTCTACCTATAATTTCTTATTCATATTTGGATTTAACTTATAAGGTTTCTTCTTTTGTGGTTTTCTCCCTTGTTTCGACTATATTTTCATGATTCAGGCTTCTTATTTTATTCCCTGTAGTTTAGTAAATATGCAAGGTAAGAAGTCTTCATAATATGATAATATTTATACTACATACACAACCACCTTATCATCTCAATAATCCCCAATTTTTGCTAGCTTTGGCCCCCTCTGGTAGCGATATTTACTTTTCTAGTTTTCAATGGTTGGTTATAATATTTTTCTTTAGAATAATTATTCAGTGTTTATTCTCTTTCTCCTTGTTTCAACTCTATATCCAATTAAGGTTTTTCATCATTCTCCTCTTGATGTCTTGTGTAACACCTTCTTCCAAATCACTAGTTTTCCTTATCCTTTCACTCTATAAATTCCATATTCCTTTTGTTTTAGGTGGCATTGGAGTTTATTGATAAGTATTTGCCATGTCCTCATTCATAGGGTTAAATATGTTTTCTTTCATTTTTAGTAATACATTATGGATATATTTGTTTGAATTTTACAATAAAAATGTATAGAAAGTCTTGTTGGTGTTCTTACCAATCCCTTGTTTATGTTCTTCTTTCTTGGTTAGTATACCAAGTCTATATGACTAGTGTGAGGGTCCAATAAAACATATGCACATGTATGTATAATATTGTGTCACATTCTCTTCTGTCCTTCCACATAGTTATAGAGATTTCTAATTGTTCATATAGTAAAATTATCCTATTGTGTTTTGAAATTAGTTCACATTCCCCTTCTACCTACAAGTATCTTATTTTTATCAAAATTTTGAAAGCATACAATCAAGAAATATTATCTTTGTGGGTCTTCCAAAAACTTGTTGCATTGCACACTAGTGTATGTTGTAATGCATCTAACCTCATGTGTCATCAAAATTTCATTCTATATCTTCCAAATAGGTGTTAATATCTTCATCCCTGAGTACTTAGGTAGTTTAATGTGTGAAATATCTTGTGAAATGAGGTTTAATTATTATGATTTTTGGATGAGGTTTTTAGAGTGGTATTTTGATATGTCTCTATTATTTACAATAGGATAATTTCATGGATGTGAAAATATGTAGTACATATTTTTTTCTATGTATCATGAAGATTCTTGTAAATTCTCTCATTTTTTGGGATTTCAACTTCAATTCTTCCTTGAACCAAGCATTTAAAACATATTCATTGTTAGTACTCTCATTGTTACTTTTAATTTCTATCTCTCCCTCTAAGTTAGGTTCTTCTAAAGGTTTTGGTTTAGGTAACTTGGCTATTGAATAGATGATTTTGGAATCTTCATCTTCACGTTACTCTTGGGATATTTATTCTACATATGCATTATCTATATCTATGCCTAAGGGTATGTAGACTATTTTGTTATCATTTATGAAGGATAATTCTTTCCTTCTTGAATCTACTATGCCATATTCATTGAAAAACCAATGTAACCCTAATTGTGCATTAAAAATATCAAATGGTTCTTTTATAGTAATAATCTCATTTTTTAAATATTCTTAATATATTGAATTCTACCCTTTTCCACATTCTTGTTGTTCCCATTGAAAATCCATTAGCTAGGCTAATGCTATATGAAGTTTCTCCTAATTTTGGTTTACCAAGTTATTCCCAAACTTTCTTTGGGAGAATATTTACTTCTACTCCTATATTTACAATCACTTATTTGATTTTCCTATGATTAATAAGTGTGGTGATCATCAATGGTCTAGTTTTCTATGATCTATCCATTTTTATCATTTTTCTAATTTAAGGTTTTTGCATTGTCTATTTATTCCAATATTTATATAATTATTTTAGTTTTTTGATTAAGTTATTCTATTATGTTAAATAAGTGAATTATTTTAGTGTAGAATCTTCTTCCTTTCAAAAGTAATTATTTTATTATTTTATTTCTTTTGTTCTTTATTTATGACATATTCAAGGATTCCTCTACAATTTTATCATGTTTATATTTATTTGGGAAAAATTATTCTTCTTCATTTTTATCACTATTTTCTATAGCATATATAGGTTGTTTTGGCTTTGTGGTGTTTGTACCATGTCTTGTTATCACTGCAACTTTGTTCTTACCCTTATACTTGACCAAGTCTATTTATTTTGGCCTTTTTTTCTTCTCTTGGTAATCCTCTTTAGAGGTTTCTTATTCATAAAAATTATTAAAGTTGTATTTATCTTTATGACATCTTACCCCTTATAGTATATCCTTGAGGAATTTCTTCATAATTCTAGCTTAATTGAATTTAGTCCTTGTAGTTCATCACTCTTCAATTGTGGTGGAACATTTTTTAAATTAATATTGTGCCTTACCACAAGTGAAAAAGTCATGGTCTATATTATCATAAAAGAAACACTATTTAGTCTTATTAAACCAACATTCATTTTCATTGTGAACCTACCTACCATATTTATAACAACTTTTTATCTTCCCTTTTAGGGATAATTTTTCCTCTTCCTCTACCTAATCCATAATTTCTAAAATATCTTATATCCTCCATTTGGTTTTGTAGAGGTTTATTTTTAAGGGTGGTGATATTTCTTTGATTCCTTTAGCTAGGCTCCCTACATTCATGATCTTGGTTGTAAGGAGGTCTCACAACAAGCCCCTTTACATAGGCCATATTTTGATCTAAAATTCCTTTATTTATATGGTGATGGTTATACCATGGATCATATTTTTATTATTACCCTTCTTCTCTTTCCTTAAGTTTGAAGAGTAAATGGAATTCATCTATCTCATGGTCATCCCATCTCCATAGACGCTATAATAAATTACTTGATTTCTCCTTCGAGTTTTTTTAGGTCTACCCTCAACACATAGCTTTCTTTTTTCTCCTTTGATGATTAAGAAATCATTTATTATATGACCTTATCTTGAAAATTATGTGCACCAATTTTTTTTCCTCTTCCTTTTGTGCAAAAGTATCCTATTTATCCATTATCTTCTGCTTAAGTTTTAGTTATTCTAACTTCAATTTTAAATTTTCTATTTCTTTATTTTCACTAGCCTTTTCTTTTCTTCTCTATTTTTGTGCTTCTATGTGGTCGGATAGGGTTACCACTTCTAAATGTGTTAAATACTCTTCCATACAATAATATTCTAATCTCAATAATTTGTCTTAAAACAAACCATTCTATACATTGGTTTTTCATTAATGGATGTTCTAATTTTCTTGATACTTCCTTAAACCGTAGGTCATAGTATTTTATTGGCTCTCCTTCTTCTTGAACTAAATATTTCATTTTAATAATGATTTTGTGGGATCTTTTATATAATCAAAATTGGCCAAGAATTCATTTTTAACTTCTTCCCACTCTTTATCATGTTGTGGGTAATTCTTTCTACACCAGTTGACAATATCATTCCTCAATGTTCCCACAAAGTCGAACAATTAGGCTTGATCTTTTACTATGCTTTTTTAAAATTAATTCTAAAATGAATATGTGTTCCATAGCATTTGTGGTATCTTTTCTAAATATTGGAAATTTAATTGGGGAGTCCATCTTGGTCTTAGGATTTTCTTCTTCTTTGTGTTAGTTTTTCCTTTTGCTTCTTAATTTCTTTTTTCTATACCGATTTATTCTCTCCTCCTTTAACTCTTGATAATTGAATGCCAAAATATTCCTCCCTCAATATAGCTTCACAATATTTTAGAAGCTAGTACTATGGATCTAATGTTTTATTCATTTCTTCACTTGTATATTGTGATAAAATCATTCTTGAATTATATGACATATGAGATGGTTTCTGTTCTAAGGGGTGTAACTTATTCAAAGTGGCATTTTGTTTCAGGAGATAATTTCTTATTTATAAATAATATTTGATTAGTTATTGACCTGAAAAATATTTTCCTAAATTGAACACAAATTTAATTTCTCTAGATATCTCATCCTTTCTTATTTTTCTCTCTCTTCTTAATTAACTTATCTAAATAATCCACATCATATATTAAAGGTTGCATTTTCTCTAGAGATTTTACTAACTTTTCAAAAATTTCTTCAACTATAATTTGAATGTAACTTTGGTGTTTTAATTAAAGGTGGAAGTGGTGGGGCTTAGATATTCCCAAAAATTTCTTCTAAGTCCTTCCTTGATACCACATACCTTTCTATACTTCCTATTAACTTTGTTAAAATTTCTTTTTATTTTTCAAGATTTAGATTGTTTTAGAGTTTGGTAAATTTCTATTTCCTTATTTGTAGCACCCACATTGGTTTGTTATTTTTTAATTTGGCATCACCCACCTTTACATAATATTTTTTAATTTTGGTAGCACCAACATTGAAACACTTAGTATCACCCCTCTTAGAGCTCTCACTCTCAACCTTTTCTTCTTTTTCCATCCTCTTAAGATTTATTTAATCCTATGTTTTTTTCTAGTGTCTTTCTTCCATTCTCTGTAACATTCTCAACTAGATTTACTTTTAAAAAAAGAAATTTTGACATTATGAATATCAAATTTATGACACAAATTCCTTAGATAATTCCATCTAGGAAAATTATGTTCATAAATCATAAATAAATATGAAATATAAGTATATTCATTTCCAAATGTCAATAGTCATATACAAGTTTGACTTGGCATTCAACACCTCAAAGTCAATTCTCAATTACATAGTCTTCTTTATGTTACATCATTTCATTCTTTTACATAAATGATACAAATACATAATAGAATTTTGATATGATTCCTTTATGAAAACTCTCCTCCACTGGTGAATGAGAACGTGATTGAGGTGATTTTCCACCCAACCATGAAGCAATGCTTCCCAAAAATTCTTCAATTTGTTGAAGAATACCAAACCTTGCACGAAACACTTAGCAAGAGATACAGTTTGCAAGGTGGAATCTATGCATCCCTAACTTCATGTATTTATATCTACTATTAGAATATGCAAGTTCCATTTTTGGTAAATAAATAAACAGAGAGAGAATAAATAATAACAATCTATTCTATATATGTATATAAAAATGATTGCAAATCTTGGCCAAGCTCATGGTGCATAAAATGCAACTCTAGTTAGATTTGGAAAGGAAATCTACACTCTCTATCACCCATTCTCAGAAGGAAAGCTTATCATATCAAAGGGGTATCCCTACTGATGGCACCTTCAAAAAAAATTAAAATTTTGAATGCCCATTTTGAAAAATTTGATTAGCACACTCAGAAGTGCACTTGGAAAATCCTTCGTAGTGAACTACTTTAGAGGGTAAAAAATCAGAGCCAATTCATTTTCCTATCAAATCCTTTCATGGGAATACTCATGTGATATATGTGAACATGCATGTTAGTTCTTAGCTTCCCATGATGAGTTTTGATAGGGTTTTGAAAAGCAAAGCCAAAGGGTTTTGGGACTGTTTTGTTGATTGTGAATTTCTAATCCTACAAAGTGGCCTCTTGTTTGAGCTGATTGTAGATGTTCAAATTATCTTGATTGATATCGTGCACTCGATTCTGATTCACTAAAACCAATTTTTCCTTAATCACTTCTTTACTAACCAATTAATTAAATAATCCGTATTTACTTAATTCATCAAGATTCCTCTTTTAATTAAATAAATCAACTTTATTTGATTAAATCTAATGATCTTCTTTTAATTAAATAAATCATAAATTATTTAATTAAATCCTAATGTTCCTTTTTTTATTTGATAAATTATTTCATTTAATTAAATCCTAATCTTCCTCTTTTGATTAAATAAATCCTAAAGTCATATCTTTTAATTGAATAAATCAACTTTATTTGATTAAATCTAATGTTCTTCATTCAATTGAATAAATCAAATTTATTTAATTAAATCACTAATCTCCCAAATATCCTCTCAGTTGATTTAAATAAATCTAAATATCTAAGTCAAATGTCATATCAACTAATTCCACCTAAGTTAATTAAATCCTAATTAACTCCTAACTCTAATCCTCCTTTCCTCTAGCTTTCCCAACTTGCATATGTAAATCAATTTATTTAATTTATTAATTCCTCTATTTTCATTCAAAAGTGGCATATTCTTGGAATATTCCACCAATTTGAAATCTCCCTCCCAAAAGGACTTTTTTCTTGCAACTTGGCATTTAAGGCTGTTACATGTCCTCTCCTTGAGCCAACTTGGCATTAACTCCACTTACATCCCCTCTTGTGCAAGTCACTTACTCAAATTCAAATCCACCTACATGCATTTAACATGCACATTGCTCAAAATGTGCTCCACTCTCCTTCATTAGCATGTTGAAAAGTGGCACAATGCCATTGGTTCAAGTTTAATCCCACATTCTTCCTATTTCTCATTCCTCCATCCTTCTTTCTTATAAATAGAGTCCTTCTCTATTTGATTTGGCATCCAAAATCCATGTAAGATCACTATTCTCATTTGAATTCATAATCATTCACAAGTTTAGGTAAGGTTATTATGGTCATTTTGAATTCAAAGTATCCATTTCATCCATGTTTGCATAAGAGTTCATCATTCATAGCAAGGTTATCGACATTTTGAATCAAGGTACACACAATCATCATCAAGCTTATCAAGGAGTTGGGAAATGGATACTTTCCACATCAATGTAGCACCAATTCCCCCATGGGATGCTAGTTTGACCATTTTGAATAAGGATTTCATTAGCTTTCATTGGATATTTTACTTTGATTTCTTGTTCATTGTGTTTGAATGAATTTCATAGGGAATACTAGTTTATGACTTGTTTAATGACTAATGTTTGATTGTTTTTTCATGTTTGAGTAGGTTTAAGCTAAGCATTCACATTTTGGTGCTAAAAGGAGGGGGAATCTTTTAAAATTAACACATTTTTTTTTCAATTCCACTATTTTTTCAATTTTTTGTGCTTTCAAGAAACAATGACGCTGAGAAGGAAAAACAATGATGCTATCAGTCTAGTGTCACTATATAGAAATGTTTCTTTTATTCCAAAAAGCAACAGTGTAGGGATTCTCCTGAGGGCTAGAGCAGTCAAACTCCAAAGGGAAATGCTGGAGTAAAATATTGATGCAATCACAATCTTTGTTTCTCCATAGAGCGACATTGACTTCACCAAAGTGACGCTTAATCTCCAAACAATGATGGCTTCATGGATTGTGATGCTAGGTTGGGGTAAAAGGTCAACTTTCAAGTTATTTTAACATGTGCCTTTTGTTTTTGATAACCTTGAAATTTTAACCTGTTTTGTGGCTTTGCTTTCTATAGATTGACCAGGTTTTGTAGGTTGAGGTGATCAAGAAGGGAAGGAGGAAACAAGGAGAATGCTTCCTATGATATTATCTCATGATTGTAACAAGTGTTTTAAACACTTTGGGAGCATTTATAATCCCATATTTAGGATATTGTTATCTTCAGTTTTAGGACTCAAATACATTTCATTTGGGTTTTAAAAAGAACGATCAAAGGGTTAAAAAGAACATTAGAAACTCACTAGATTTGGTTTTGGGTTTTTAAGAATTGAACAAACAACTCCAAACACTTCATCTTGGTGCTATAAAAAAACCCATTACTGCTTTTGAAGTCTAAAATGAACATGTGTCTTTCTTGTTTTGTAATTTTTTTTCAAACTAATATCATTTAAAGGCGTATGCACTTCTCTCACGCTTCATGATGATCTTGAGAATCAAAAGTATTTTGGTGATATTAGGTTGTCTAAAAGATTTCCTCCACACGTCAATTTGGGCTCTTAAAAATTGAACAAATCTTGTTGGTGTGAGATAAGTATATTGTGTGTGTTCTCTCTTTGTTCACACAAACAACGATTGATCGAACTATGAATGTACTTACTTGCTTTTTTTTACCTTTAGAGGGCCTACCTTGGTGGGAAAAATTACTCACCCCAAGGGAATGACCCAAGCGGTAACGAGCATAATCCAAGCTCTTCCAAATTGCTATATAAATTTGTGGTTACGATGAAAATCCTAAACAATGGGAAGTAGTGCATGATAACTCTCCCCCAGTGTCTTTATGATGTGTAAAGCCCTTGTTATAGGGGTTGGGAGATCTCTCACAAGGAGTTTATCATTGTACCTCCTAAACTGGATGCCCTTACTACGAACCTTTGTTTAGAATCCAAAATTCCAATATTTGTTGGGGTCAAGAGGTTGGACCTTCGGAGCCATCCCACATACTTGTGATTCTTTGTAGAGATGAAAAGTTCGTCATGGGAGATTCGTGAGAGCTAAAGCTTGGTTGACCCATGGAAGTGAGTTCCATGGAGGGAAGCTAGTGTGGTCAAGCTTCTAGTCATCCACTCTAAATAAGTGCAGCTGGATTTATCCAAGTGGGAATTCAACAAATATTTTCTTTTCCATCCTAGGATTGTAAATTTTTAGTTGGTTAAACACATTGTTTGGATCCAAAATCTTGAAAAAAAACATTTAACAAGGACATCAAATTTCAAACCTTTAGAAGAAGCAAATACCTTTGAAAAATCCAAGTGCTACTACTTGTCCCTAGGGATTTCATCCTTAGAGGCTTTTAAGTATTTGGGTTTATATCTTAATTTTCTCTCTAAAGTCAACACTAGGGAACTATTTCCTTGATTATCTTGATTTCCCCATAATGGACTTTGTGGGATGAAAAGAAATTAAGACATAGACATTTAGTTCAAAAGCTAAGCAAGAAAGTGTTTGTGGTAAAAAGGACTCATTAAGAAAAGATAAAAAGACAAATTGAACCTCACATGTGTTTTCTCAAATGATTTCCCACAAGATCAAAATACCAAAACCAAAGTCCAACAATTGAAACAAACGTCTTAGTCCAAGGAATCTCAAGAAAAATTAGTCTATGCTTTACGCAGTTAGAGAAAGATTGGTCTATAATTTTTACAAACGTGCATCAAAGGACAATCCCAACTTGTACTCATTTTATTATTGTCAAAATCCAAGTCTTTTTCAATGTTTTGAGTATCTCACTTTGTAGGTTTAACAAGTTTTTGGAAGTATAGCATGTTCTTCAATACCAAGGTCTTGTAAACATTAGTCTCTCTAAGTTCACTTAGGATCAAAATCAACACTTTTATCCATTTCAAAACATCAATCAAAACCCATCTCACAAACAACTCTTAGAACCTTGGAAAAAATATTTCATACTAGACTTTTGGAAAATCCTTTAAATAAAATCAAAATCATCTTGTTTGACTAAGTGTGTGTGGATGCATCCTTCTTCATAAACTTATTTAAATTATCATTTTGTGGAAAAGTTTATTCCAAGACAACATCTAACCTCTTGGAGTTTATGAGTTCATTATTTTCATGCCCATAATTTTTGCTAGAAAACCAAACTTTTTTTTTTTTTTACAAACCATTAGTTAAGGTAATTATTACATTGGCTAAATGACATGCCCAAATTTAACATTGAATCAAAACACATATTCCACAACCTTTGTGTCGATCAACCTTTATGTTGATCACACTTAATTGAGAATTTAAGCATCAATAACTTTTTGGGACAAATAGGCTTTTAACGATTTAAGCATTATTCCCAAAGCTTACATTAACCCTAATAATAATATTATTAATGTGAACTCTCCTATTGTTATATTAATATAACTTATTTTATTTAGCCCTCATAATCTCATTAACGAATTCTACTACAATAATATTTACTCATTAATTACAATATTAATTTTATTACTATTTAATCAAACCAAATTATTTATTTATAAAATAATATTACTAAAATAAAGTTCTCATTCATTCTATCCTAATACAATATTACCCTTTAATAATAATAATTTACTAATATCAATATTACATTCAATCTTTAATTTACTAATTACCCTATTTGGTAGAATAAAACCCTTATGAAAGTCTCTATTTTACTTTTAACTACTATTATTATCCAAAATATTAATACTACTATTGCACTTACAATTTAAAATGTAAGTTGAATTTAAAATTACTCCTTGATTTAACCACATGACTAAAATGTAAAAATAAAATGATGTCTATTTATGATTATAATCAATAATATTAACATATATATTATTCCTTTAATATTAAAAATCACATATCAAGATTTTATTTTTATTTTTTTATATTATCAACAATATTTTTATTATCACAAGTCAATTAATAAGATTATTTATTTTTATCCCAAAATTACATTATTATTGATTTGCTAATTTACTGAGAATAATAATTTTATTAGCCTTAATATAACTCCCCAGCATTTAATCTTCAAATAAGATTATAATAATATTATTATTACCTACCTATTCACCATTAGTAAAATATAGTTATGGCCCAACGACTATTATCTACTTGCCGTCATAATTTCTCCACTACTATTATTTACTTCCCATCATAGTTTCTAACAAGAGATTCACAGGAAGAAATAACATGAGCAAAATTACTAATATATCGAAGATATTATTAAAAGAAAGTTATATTTTAAGTGCAGCTATTGGAAATGAGTCATTCACTAATGGGTGTTTATTTGAGACAATAAACAATTGTTATTTACAGAAGCAATTACATTGTTCTATACCACCATTATTTGAGAGATTAATATATACAGCAGCAAGTCTGAAGATCACTGATAATGCGTGATCAAAATTACATTGTAAAAGGCAGCAAATCAACGAGGAGGAGACTTCGATTAGCATCTGAATAACAATGATTAAGTGACTGAAATGACATAAAATAGAATGGAAGAGTGTGCTATATCTAGTTGAGAAAAATGTTAATTATCCTGCAAATTGATTAAGAATACAAAAATCTATTTTAATAATTAATATGCATTTAATAGATATTGTCAATCAATAAGAGGCCGTAGTTTGAGTTAGTATATATTTGGTTGCAAAATCAGTTAGGTGTGCACTAGTGGACTTGATAACTCTAAATTGAATGCAATTGTCTTTAGGTACCTATTTACCTTAGTGCCCTCTATCCATAGCTATGGAATTTATCACAATATTGTCATCATTATGTAAGGATCACTGCAGTATGACTCTTCCAAGCATGGTCTGTGTAGTCACCCAAAATTGTGGTCTATTTATTGATGATGTGATAGATTGGAGTAGCCGCTCAATTCAGTCAGGCTCATAAAAGTGTCGACTAAGGACTATTTATGGTGTCATGGTGTGAATGCCATTCTTACGATAATTACTTCAAGGAATTTGTTGTCCATGAAAGTGCAAGGACTCTGACAGGGGCGACATCTACACTTGACCGCATTTAGCACATGCATATTGTCTTTATCAATGCTTTGGTTCTTAGCTGTATATTTTGATTTGATATCAAGCCAATGCTAGTCCGGTTGGGCTGACACTCTATAGGGATAATTACTAAATCTCTAAATGGATGGGGTAGCTAATAAATTTTAACCTACTCTTCAATCAGATTTCCATGCCTGTGTCGTGCTCGAATTTATGATGATGCGAGCTTACCCATACCGTGAATGGAGATGAAACCATATTTGATAGAGATTGCTCCCAATGCTAGACTAGATGTGAATGATGGTACTTGACCCATGTCGGATATTATATTGCCTGATCACATACTTTATCATGTTGCTAATATCTATTTGAAAAGATCACAACTACCTTTCTTCTAGCTCAAGGGTTGAACTTCTGGGTTTCTCTTTATTACACTACTTCCAACCAACTGCTTGAGAAATGCTAAGCCTATGTCAATGTATGTTGGTGGCAACCTTTGTATTAGGCGATCACTGGTTGAGCAGTGTTTTATGGATATCATTTTATCACTATGCCCAAAGATATAGATTTAATTCCTTGTTTTCTTTTTCCTGATTAAAGCTTTATTTATTTAATGCGTACCTCTCCGACCTGCAAATGTGAGCTCTCTTCACAGTTGTGGCCTTCTGGGTCTACACTCATATTGCAAAGTGCCACAACGGACTTGCTATAGATTGTTCCTTATTTTACCAACCTAGAGTGCTATGAGAATTTTAAATGCCATTTGGGGGGGGGGGAAATAAAGGCCTTTGTCTTTTCAAGATTGAGTACTTGCAATTCTAATTCCAAGGTGGTAAGTTTTACGCTAAAAAAATAAATAAAATTCTTCCATTCTATCATCAGCAATGTTGATCATATTTCTTCTACTCCCAAACTTGGAAGGCAACGTACCGGGGGAAGGTTTTACTTCCCTAACCCATCCTTGTGTAACTAGTTTGCTTAGAATTTTTGTGGTTAGAAGTTGGCTTGCTAAGGGATTCCATTACTATGTAACCTAGTGTGTGAGACTTCGAAATGTCAAACCATTTTGCTCTTAGTTGAAACTTCACGCAAGCTAATATTGTGTGTTTATTTTGTTGGAGGATAGTGTACATACAATATATCACCCAAATAAGTAACAAATTCTATAGTATGTAATGCAGAAAGTGCTCATGAGGTTTCCCTTCATGTGATGGAATGTCAAATCTCTTAAAATTTACGCTTAATGTTTCATTGCTAGTTTGTTTATTTTATTTTATTCCCATCTATACAAATTGATGCATTACCATTAATCTTACTCAAATTTAATTGTGCACTAATCAAACCAAACCATACATGATAAAGAGAGGTTATAATGACAACACAAAACAGTCACATAGTCTAATGCTGAAACAAAATACTAGGCACTCGTCATATAACCCAAGCTGAAACATGAGTTTGATAAACAATCCATAAAGGTATGGTAATATTACTTAGTTGACCACTATTTGGATAGGATTGTAAACCTGAATCTTCCCCTAAGGAAATTTAGTTGGTTTCATTATCCTGGAAAGTTTCCCTCTATTGTTTCATTCTTCTTTTCTTTAGTAAAAAAACCAACACGTTATCACAACCAAAGCATATTGCACCTTAGTTACAAATAGAATACCCATTTCATTATCTGGTTATAGCCTCTTTTGTTACACTTTTATGCATACTACCATCATTAAAACTAAACAAAATGCATTTCCAGATTGTTGCAATGCTACAACATATAACCATTTAACTGCATAAGATATTTTGCAAAGACTTCATAATGTACCTTGCAGAAGATGTTTTGCTACAACTCATAAGGTAAAAATGTTTTCTTCTTTGCAACAAAATATAATACTTTCTATGTTGCATTCAATATTTAGAAACACAATGAGCAACACACAAAGGAACAAGGCTTGCTCTCCACCCTTCCATAATGGCGTCATGGAGCCTCGTGGGCCCTGGCCATACCCCTAAGCAATAATATTTCAATCGCCAAGATGATGAATGGGGTTGTCTCAAACTTTTATGAAGGAATGAAAATAGCATAAAATTCATATTACATACATATAGGCTTTTCATCCACCATGTCCAATGAAAATCCACACAAATATATCACTCTCTTGCTGCAACTAAACAAGGAAAATGGAAATAGTAAAACTTATCTCTTTGCTTTAGGTGCTGGAATTTAGCTCTATTATCCCTCTTCCTCTCCAATGAAGCCATCTTGATCACTCTTTTTTAAACAAGACTCCTCTCTTCTCATTTTTCCTACCATCTTCTCTAAGTTCTCCAAAAGGAGAAGTGGGTAGCACCCCACTCATTCTTCCTCTCCAAAATATACTGGAGTTTCCAACTTGCAACATTTGAGTGAGGAGGTGAGAAATCTACCTACCTCCTTCAATGAGAGTCTTTTTCTTATTAAAGAGGAACATGCACTTGGACAACCCTTTCATCGTTCTATCTCATCTCCTCCTCAAAACTCGTCACTCTCCATTATGAGGGCTTTTTGGGGATCAAATCATGTCCTTGGGGCACTATTATAGGCCTACTTAACCCCTACCACTATGGTATAGACCCTAGGGTGTTTCTTTTTGCATCCCAACCAAGGAAATTGACCAACAACACTCTTTAAAGACCCACTTAAGGTTCCATCCGAGTTTCACACTTGGATAAGGATTCCTAACCCCTAGCCCCACTTACACCCAAATTCACTCACAAACTAACAATAAATTATCCTTTAATACCAACCACTACAAATTTAATCTACCAACACATTAACTTTATTTATTTCTAAGCCCCAAAAGGGATCACATTTATACCCACAAGAAAATACCCCTTTTTTTTGTTTTCTTTCAATGATCTTCCCTTCTTGTACCAACATCCTCTCCTGCACATTACCAATGAAACCATAAGCAACAATCGTAAATTAAATAAAATTTCTAGTTAAATATTTTAAGATTTTATTGCATACAATATCATTCAAAATTCCCATTCATAATCCCACACTTTATGAATGTTTAATACTTTCACAGTAGTGACAATTAAACATAATGTCATAATGAAATGCAATAATATTGTTACACAATCACACTATTTATCATCTATAATACATCTTACCATCTATTTAGGGAAATATGAAACAATTTAGGGTTTTACTAGTCAGATGTGAAATGGGGTCTTACAATTATCAATCCAAATGAAATCCAAAATAAAAAATCCAAAAGTTCTAAAGTCTAGTATCTCCTTCAAGGTTTCTTAAGAGTTCAATCATTCATATCATCCATCTTTCATTTATCTCATCATCACCTTTTGATCCTTAAAATCTTAGATTTTCTTTTTTGTGCCTAAAGTTTAGATCAATCTAAGGAGTTAGAGGTTCACCTCCCACATTCTTGAAATTTGATCCCTATTTTATGGTTCAAACTAGATCTCAACACAAGAAAAACATGGAAGCCAACAAAGAAACATCTACTTCAAGTGACTAGAGTCAAACTGCACTTGAAATCAACCCCACTGGACCTAGCAATCCCCCACTCAACCTTCCTCAACTTCCACAAGATCTTCAAGAGGGAGGTTTCCAAGTGGAGGATATCACCGACAATGTCCTAGGAATGACTCTAGATGAAATCATAGAAATGGTCCAAAACCCAGAAAATCACAAAATTGTCAACGCAATGATGAGACTTAATCCTTCACAATACATGTTGGAATTGGCTAAAGAGGGGGCTAAACTCCCTTCTAACTATGATATAAGTAGTATTGTAGAGAAACCTCTTGGGATTATGCCACTGGTCTCATTCACACCTTCCTTCCAAAGCATCGTTCAACCCATCTTGAAACCAATTTCATCTCATGCTCCAAGTCAACCCATAGTTACCAAGGGGAGTTCGTTGCTTCATGCTCTTCAAATAGATCCCCTTGTAAACAACCAAGACTTGGATGCAAACACCATCTTGGGTCTATCTATCCCTCAAGATCCAAAACACCCATATGTTCTGCTTGTCTTTCATGACACCAACAATCCATCCACCTTCTCCTCAACACTAGCATATTTCCTTAACACACAAATCTCTCTCCCCATGACCTCACAAGGACAAGGGGAACTATTTAGACAAGGGGGAATCTTTGATTCCTCACCATCACTTTCTCAAGGGAACACACCACCCATATTGCCACCATTTCCCCCTCTACCATTGACATCCAAACCAATTCTTAGTTTAGGTAAACCCCCTTTACCAATCCTCAATCAAAAAAATAAAAACAATCCTCCAGTCATAAATTAAATCAGCATACCAAATCCTCTGATCATGCCACCGATATCGCAACATTAGGTGGCACCAATCCAGAAAACACAATCAATTGATGCACCATCTATAAATATGGTCTCTGAAGGACCTAGCATATCCACCACACCATCTACCACACAACCCCTTATCATCAATCCAATGGCACCCCAACATCCACCTCAAAGAAATCTCATCACTACATCTCATAACATTCCAAATCCTCTACCTCCACCACCAAAACCAAACATGAAAACCATTATAGCATCACACTGCAAGCTACCCAACAAGCCCATCAAAAGGAACTTAAATAATTTCAAAATCAACAAGCCACAAAGCTACATAGCTAGCCACCCAACATTCACAAACACAACAAGCCGCACAACAAGTACAATAGGCTGCCCAAGCCCAAGCATTATTGCAACAACAACAAGTCACTGAAGTTGCGCAAGCAACACAAGATGCACAAGCCACACAAGCTGCATAGGATGCCTAGGCTGTACAAGTTGCTCAACAAGTTCAAGCTCAGGCAAAAGATCAATATCAAGCCCAACAAGCTCAAGCACAAGCACAATACTAGGCACAACAACAAGCAGCTCAACAACAAGCCTATTAGCAAGCTTTGCAACAATACCAAGTGCAACAAGAAGTTGCTAAACTACTAGACCAACAACAAGCATTGTTGGCACAACAACAAGACCAACAACAAGCATTGTTGGCACAACAACAACAAGACCAATAACAAGCATTTTTGGCACAACAAAATTTTAGGCATACCAACAAACATTGATCACACAGTAAAGCTTGCAACAACCTCCCACAAACATGAAAAACACCCCACCTACCACTCAAATGGTCAAACCACCCCAAAACCCATTCATCCCACCACTTGATTTGCAAAATGATCTGTTTGCACAAATCAAACTACTCTCACAACAAGTGTTAGACATCCAATCAGGGAAAATAATGAAAATGCCAAGAAATTTGTGCCCTTACCCATTTGACAGAAGCATTGTGATGGTTCCATTCCCAAAAGGATTTGAAATCCCTAAATTTGACAAATATCGTGGGATGGGAAATCCTAAAGATCATATTAGGGAATTGCAGGTACATTCTATGGAAGTTGCATACGATGACACTTATCTAATGCGACTATTCCCTTGGAGTTTGGTTGGACCAACAATGGAATGGTTCTCTTGCCTTCCTCCCAAAATCAAAAAGCTCCAAGAAATTGTGGATGCATTCATACAAAACTACACATTCAACATAGGTATGGACGCAAGTCTGGAAGAACTATCTGCACTCAAACAAGCTAAGGGGGAAACATTTACATCCTTACAACAATAAAAATCCAAGGCCAACAAGAGCAAGTGGACCATGCCTGAAGAACATAAAATGTGTTATCATCGCTAATCTTGAAGGAACCTTGTCCTTCCATCTAAAAATGCAATGCATCACCACATATGACTAATTGATCCTCAAGGAAATTAACATTGAAAGAGCCCTTATCACATAAGTGGGGACACCTACTTATCAAGAAAACTTCCCATCAACTAGTTATAATGAAAATCCTCACACATGTGCCAAAAATAAGAATGTCACTAATGATGGTGTCATTGATGCCAAAGTTGTTATCAATGCCCCAAGGAAAAACACACCATCATATCAACAATCACAAACCAATAACCGAAACAACACACAAGCCAATGCAATATCACAACCACCTAATAATCAAGTGGTCAACAATCTAAATATTCCATGGGGACCACCCTTGCGAAATAAGTATCCCCCAAACAAAAATACACACCCCTAAGGGAATCAATTGAATCTGTCATGAAAAAAATTGTACAGGAGAATATCATTAAAATCCCTATTTATGAGAATTATCAAGAGCCCCAAGTGAAACCACCATAGTATAATGAAAATCACCTTTACAATTTTCATAAAATCAAGGGACATATGATGGCCAGTTGAATGAGATTGAAAAATTTAATCCAAGACCTCATTGATGACAGAACCATAAACAGTGAACAACCTATAGGAAACCAGGACTTAAAGATATACATGAATCCAATGCTAGATCGCAATAAAGGGAACAACCATGGAAAGGAAAAATATAACAATTTATACCATGTTGTTGCATCCTTGGATGAATGGGTCACTGTTGTCAATGTCAAGGGAGCTAGAGCCAACTATGGAGTCACCACATGCTGTGGCAGAGTCACCATTCTTGGACCCTCACAACCACCCTTGGAACTAGCCTCTAATCCAAAAATTTTTTCCCAATGGTTATAATGTCTTGGATAGAATGAAAAGAACCCCAACTTAGATCTCCATCATGAAGTTACTAAAGATCTCACCCACACACAAGAAAATCCTAGAGGAAGCATTGGATTCATCCACTGTTCCCACAAATATTGATGTAGATTAGTTCCAAGCTATGGTCAAACACATCACCACACCACATCTCTTAATATTTTTTTATCAGGACTTCTCAACACAATCATCTCATAACCGTACACTCCATCTCGAAGTCCTAGTCCATAAGAACAAAGTCAAAAGAGTCTTGGTGGATGGAGGTGTAGCTTTGAATATCTATACTCACAAGCTGATAAATAATATGGGATTCTCCGAGTACGTCATTGAAAAAGGTAAAGGTATTACGATTAGGGCATATGATGATCAGGAAAGAGAGTCTCAAGGTACTATTCAACTCCCTATTCAAGTAGGGCAGCCATCATGGAAACTACATGCCAAGTCTTTGATCTAGAATTACCTTATAATATCCTCCTAGGGCACCCATGGATCCATGGAATGCAAGCTGTCACCTCTACCTTCCATCAATGTGTTAAGTTTCCCTATCAAAATCAAGAGGTCACAATCCATGGTGATCCCGAGCCATTTTATTATTGCAAGAATCTGAAAGCAAAGTACTAAAGAATGATGAAGGCCCTATGACTCCATATGTAGAACCATCTACCTTAACCTCCACTTCTGAGACAAAGACACCCGCCATTCCTGACATCTCTGATATCAAAGTCATTAGCCAAGACAATGGGTGTTGGGATTACAAAATGAAGAAAAGCACCTTTGTAATAGGAGAGTTACCTCAATCTCCTTGGTCTCATGGACAACCTCAACCAATTGACACTTCAACCTAAACTTCAAAGGCATACCCCTCTAGATTCAAATGTTGGGGGGACCTAAGTTAGGAAGTGGTGGATGAAAAGGACATATCAAGTCTGTTGTATGAAGATGAAAGGCCCGTGCTTGATCTTCCCATTGATGACAATAGGAAAGGACTTCAAATAATGCAAGGATGGGGCTACAATAAAAACAATAAATTTGGATAGAATGAAAATGGTCTTTTAGAACCTATCATTCTTGAGAAGTGTATAAGGAATCTTGGCCTTGGATGTACTCCTCCAAAATTAACCATACTTGGAAAATGTGCCCCAGTTAGAAAATTCAAAGATTCCCCCTCAGTTCTGGATCAATTACTTACCCTTTTGAGGACCCCCTCACTAACTTACCCATGCTATTCAAAGATTCCTCCCTTCTCATGATTGGTACCCTATCTTTTGAGTCAAGCAACCAAACCCATGATCTAGGCTTAGTCTATCCCCAACTCATTGATTACAACCAACAAGGACCACTGATTTTGGACATGTTCGAAAATGATGAGGCTCTCTTAGAATTCATGGGATTGTGGGATACTATACCATGTGGATATCACAAAGTTGGGTTTGAAATTGAGCTAGAAACACATGCCTATTATGGGGAAATGATTGAATCCCTCAGTTGCAAAAGTGAAAATTTAAGAATAATATCTAGGTCTTTGAGTGAAAATCACACTGTGGCACTCTCAAACCCGAAAATAGTAAAAAAAAGGATGCATCCAATGGCAACAACTTCTTTGAGGAACCAAAGGATGAGGGATTCAATATTCCCCTTAGTGCTATTCATCAAGAGAAGTCAACAGTCTTAGTAGAGAAGTGCAATCTGATCACCCTGGGAATAGAAGAAACACCACATATAAACTTCTATGCAGAATCACTTTTGACAAAATAAAAAAAACTCCTAGCTACTTTCCTAAGAGAAAGAAAGATAAAATTTGCATGTACCTACACTGACATGCTTGGTCTTGATCTAGAAGTTGTGGTTCACCATATAGCTATCTACCCAGAAGCAAAACCAATAAGAAAAAAACTAAGAAAGATGCATCCACAAATAGCTTTACTGGTTAAACTTGAATTACAAAAGCTCCTTGATGTCAATTTCATATGGCCAATTGATTATCTAGAATGGGTTTCAAACCTGGTACCAGTTACTAAGCCCACTAGGGGCATCCGAATCTACACTGACTTCAAATACCTAAACAAGGCATGCCCAAAGGATGAATTTCCTCTTCCCAATATCAACATGATTGTGGATCAAATAGCAGGACATGAAATGTTGTCATTAATGGACTGATTCTTAGGGTATAATCAAATCATGATAGCTAAAGATGACCAACACAAAATAGCTTTCACTTGTCCATGGGAAACCTACTGCTAGAAGATGATGCCATTTGGGTTAAAAAATGCAAGAGCCACTTATCAAAGAGCTATGGCATTGATCTTCCATGACATGATTCACAAAACTGTGGAAGACTATGTGGATGACATATTTTCCAAATCAAATAAGTGTTAGGATCACATACTAGCTCTAAGCTCCATCTTTGATAGGCTAGAAGAATACAAGGTCATAATCAATTCGAAGAAGTGTGTCTTTGGGGTACAATCAGGCAAGCTCCTAGGGTACATTGTATCTATGAGAGGAATCGAGATAGACCCCACCAAAGTCAAATAAATTCTAGAGATGGAGGTACCAAGAACCTTGAAGCAGTTGAGGGGTTTAAAGGGAAGGCTCTAATCCATTCACTAGTTTATAGCCCAATTAGCAGATAAGGCTATCCCATATTCTCATCTACTCCACAAGGGGGAAGTATACAAATGGGACAAGACATGTGATCAGGAATTTAACAAAATCAAGGAGTACTTTCTCACACCACTAGTTCTCATGCCACGAATTCTAGGAAAGCCCTTGATCCTATATATTAGCAACAATAACAACCCTTGGCACTCTCCTAGCACAACATGATGAAAACAAGAAAGATAGCTATTTACTACATCATTAGAACCATGGTGGGACACGAGTTGAATTACACATCCATTGAGAAGGCTTGCTTAGTAGTCGTGTTCACCGCACAAAAATTTGGACACTATATGTTGGCCATTAGATAAAACTTATTGCCAAGATAGACCCTCTCAAGTATCTACTTTCTAAAGCAATACTCACAAGGCGAATAACTAAATGGGTTATGATCCTGATAGAACACAACATTGATTATGTAGAATGAAAGACCATTAAAGGACAAGTAATTGCAGATCAACTGGCAGAAGCACCAATATATTTAGAAAATCCACTAGTATCAGAGTTCTTGATGAGTCAATCTTTAACATAAGAATAGTAAATCACTAGAAAGTATTTTTTTATGGATCCTACACACAACATGGGTCAGAAGTTGGAGTCTTCTTCATTACACCTCAAGGAAATTGCATACCCAAGTCATATAAGCTATCTTTTATTTGCACAAACAACATTGCAGAATATGAAACCCTTGTCATAGGACTCAAAATAGTAGTGTAGTGGAAAATCATGGCACTCAAAGTCTATGGAGATTCACAACTAATCATCAACCAGGTCAATGATGAATACCAAATGAAGGACAACAAGTTGACTCCATACAAGAAACTAGTGGAAAGCCTCAAATAATTCCTCATTGACATCATGCTTGAGAAAATACCAAGGGAAAACAACAAAGAAACGAATGCTATGGCAACAATTGGATCGCTATTGGATATCCCATGCAACATCCCTAAGCAAGAATTCCTTGTAGAGTAGCTTCTCATACTAGGATTTGAGGTACCAAAGTCTGAATTTGTGTGTGAAATTGTTGGTCCTAGTGATCCCTGGTATCATGATATATACACCTACTTGAGAATAGGAGTTCTCCCCACTGATATAACACTGAACCTTAAAAGAAAATTTGTGAAGAAGTTATCCTGCTTTGTTATCTTAGGAGACACCCTATACCGTAGGAGTATTGAGGGAACCCTTTTACAATGCCTAAATGATGGGGAAGCTTTGATTGATTTAACTAAGGTACACAATGGCATTTGTGGGTCACATTCAAGTGGTATGACCTTGGCAAAGAAACTATTGATGACTGGGTACTATTGGCCTACAATGGAGAAGGAACCTCACTACTATGTTTGAAGGTGCTTGCAGTGTCAACAACATGGGATCTCATCCATGCACTAGCTCAAGAGCTCCACCCAATCATTACACCTTGGCCCTTTTCACAATGGGGGCTCAATCTCATTGGTAAAATCACTCCCACCTCATCTAATGGACATAAGTTCATCATCACCACCACTAAGTACTTCACGAAGTGGTTAGAGGCCATTCCCATGACCTATATTACATGAAAGTAGATTTCCAAGTTCATCTTGAACTACTTAATTTTCTACTACAGTGTCCCTCAAGCCATTATCTCAGATAATGGGACACCTTTCAAAAACTAGGATGTTCGAGACCTATGCCAAAATTTCAATATCCAACATCACTTTTCTACTCCATACTACCCCCAAGGAAGTGACCAAGCTGAGGCTACGAATAAAACCATCTTTAAAATCCTAAAGAAAACAGTCAATGAAGCTAGTCATGATTGGCACTTATAGTTGAACACCACCTTATGGGATTATCAAACAAGTATCCACACGCCTATAGGTGCAACCCCTTTCTCCCTAGTCTATGAATTAAAATCCATCCTTCCCATTGAGATCAAGCTCCCATCCCTAAGAATATGATTGCAAAATTTCATCACTGATGAAGAATATCGAGTGTCAAGATTGAACAAGTTGGAACTACTTAATGAGTAGCGCGTGGACACCTTAAGCCATTTGCAAGTCTACCAAAACCATCTCAAGAGGAGTTACAGAAAGAAAATTAGGAGTCTGGCCTTTCAAGTTGGAGAGCTCGTGTTGAAGGAGAATCAAAAGAATGTACCAAATCTAGACAAGAAGGTAAATTTTGAACCCAATTGGTTGGGACCGTTAATCATCACAACGAGCTACAAATAAGGCGCATATCAGTTATCCACACTAGAAGGTGAACCTATGTAGGATAATATGAATAACTTCCATATTAAAAAAAATTATGTCTAAACTTGCAAGGTATAAATCCAAAAAATCCAAAAAAATAAAAAAAGGATTGAAAATAGTAAAGAAAAAAATCATCCTTTAGTGGACCACTTCAGTGGCACTTTGGGCAAGTACCTTAGTGAAAACATGGCAAACAAGCACCTTGTGTAAATAAGCACTTTCCATCCACCCTAGTCTTTGCGGCTTGTTTTGCATCATCCATCCATCACACTTCCATTGATCCTTCCATCACCCATCCATGTTCGCATCATAGCTTGATCTTGTGTTCGTATCATGATCCCTCCTAGTACTACTCGGCCCATTCCTAAGGTTAGTTTTTCCTACTTATATTGGAGTAGTCTATTGCATCATGTTGGAGGCATGTTCTTATACATATATCGGATTAGATTCATGTATATTCTTACAATATTCCTTAAAATCAGAAAATCTAAAAACATTCATAAAATTAGAAAATCTAAAAAACATTCATAAAATCAGAAAATCCAAAAACATTCATAAAATAAAAAAATAAAAAAATAAAATTCAAAAAATCAGAAAATTCAAAAAACATTCAAAACATTTCAAAATCCAAAAATAGGTCAAAAATTCAGAAAAAGTCAAAAATAGAGTTGTCTTGTCAAACTACGAGTCTTTGAGCTCTGAACGTAGGAAAGGTTGATCTTTGATCATCCCCCGAGACACTTAGGTTAGTCCTCTAGGAGTTCGTCATAATAAACTGACACTCCATTTTGTTCATAGCTTCATCTTGTAAATTAAGTGAGTTTGTGTTAGTCGAAATATGTGGTCTCTACGTGTATAAAATAGGCAAGGCTAATTTTTGATTAGCCCCTGAGTCCCTTAGGATAGGTCTTTAGGTTAGGTTCTTGGTCAAAATCTCATAAAACACCAAAAACATTAGAAAATTAGAAAATAAAAACATTTGTAAAACATCTTGAAAATACCAAAAACAACCTCAAAACATTTTAAAATGTCAAAAACATCCAAATATTTGAAAAAATCCATCCATCCTATCTCACTTTCACCCACAATAAAAATTGGCTCATAATAAATGATCATCCTCAACCTTTGGTGAAACAGCATAAACAAGTCTAGCAGGTTACAAAGTAAAAACTCATTCGTAAAGGTCTCAAGTCTAGGTTAGTAGATAAACAGTTGGTAAACTCTTAGTATTAATAGCCCATCATCCAATTATCTCAAAATCATTTGATAACATCATGTCCTATGATGCATCCTTCCTATAATGGACATCAACATCAGGCATCACCGTAGTTTAGTCTTGGCTAGTGGTATGAAGAACATTAGCTTGTTTGTTTACTTGATATTTTCCTTGTTGATTTATATTATTACACTCATTCCAAATGGCCTCTCGATGATTTCTAATAAAAATGATTTAGAGAGAAAGGAATGGGGCAATGATCATTATCTTTTATCTAATGTACTTGTTGGATATTCTCGTAATATAACTTTGGTCATGTGCGTCTTGTTTGGTTTGTAGGGAAGGTGTTTTAGATGTCTTGTTGACCACATAGAGAGGATTTCCTTTCTATTTTTTGGTCCGAGATGTTTGAAATATTTGAACTGCATCTTAAATAAGGTTTCGTATGCTAGGTGTGAACAAGGATATTCCTATTTGATGATCGAGTCAAAGTCCATTGCACTAGGCACAACACCATTCTGGTTCTTTATACCTTGATGCATCGTGCCTATGTGTGTTATCAAATATAAGATAAGTAAGCCATTTTAAAATCCCAATTCCCATTAAGCAATACATCATTATAATTCATCGTCATTGTCTTTGATAAAGTCTTGCAAATCATGTACTTGTTGGATCCTCTTGTCATCATCTCATTTCTTCTTTCTTCTCTCCATGCTAACATGGTACCATAACATTTAATCAAAACATCACCAATGGCATCCTGCATCCACAAATCATCAACATGCTACATATTAGTCATATCATATATAATAGGAAACACTAATCATCTAACATGCATTGCATTTCATCATTGCATAATATAGATTGGTTATTCTAAAGCATCTCATAAACCATACATTTGCATGCATTTCATAATCATATAGGCATCATCATATCATCCATATATGCATCATCATATCATACATGAAAAGAATACTAAAAAAGAAAAGGAGCATGCCACAACATCCCATACATCTTATAATCATAACATTTAACATCATCCATTTTGCATTATCATTTAGGGCATAATATAGATCTATTAGTCTAAGCATATTAAAATCATTTGCATATCATAAAAATTTTCATCCATACATCCATACTATGAACATCACCATCATAAAAGCGCATAGAGATAATACAAAAAGAAATGCATGTATAACATCTATCACATAAAGTAAAAGCCATGCATATAGAATCACATTGCATATACATAGAACATCAAATGCATCCATCCATAAAGCATAAATAAAGTAGACACATCACATAATAAATCGATCATATCATATATATCAAAAAATCATCACTTTCATGGTACAAATATGAATCATGTGTATGTATATCAATAAGTGTACAATGCCCATAAGGCTATATAAAAAAATGGAGCCTATAAGTCCCAAAAAGAATTGAATGTTGTGATAAAAAAATTGTGTACGGTAGCTAGCCCTGATGGCTGCTCCCCTCACCCGGATGCCTCTTTGGGTGGTCCTCTACCTATCTCAACCCTATTTGCTGAGAATAATCTGGCACCCGAGCAACCGAAGGTATAGCCTACCGATAATGGAATTTTTAATACTTCACCTCTTTGACAACATCATGGTACATCCATGTAGGTACTGTCCTCCCATGGGATGAAGCAACCATGATCTCCAGTTGCTACCTTCGGCTGACCTCCTGGGCCAATTGCAACTTTTTTGCTTGCATCTGTTGACACTCATGATCTCTCTCTATGGTGAGGGCTTGGACCTACTATCTAGCCTGGTCCCTCTTTACTATGATCATCTACAACTGTTCTTGTAGCCCTTGAATCTACCCCTGTAACTACTGTATATGGGCACCCCGTATGTTTGGTTGTAGTGGCTAAGGTGGCTGGTGAGGCTGCTAGTCCCTTTGCTGATCCGACTATTTCTTTGGTTGTTGTGGAGGTGTCCCATCTTTGGGTGGTTCCCCAGGATTATGTCCACCATTCCCTATTTGTGCTCTCCTAGACATCCTACCTCAGGCTCTCCTTTGTGGAATAGTTACCCCTGGAATTGTTAGCCATGGTAGGGGTCTAAACCAATCATCATATGCATGTGTAGTGCCTGGATCTACCTTCCCCTGATCATAGGCCCATAGCCTAGCCACCAACTACTGAAAGCTATCAACTATGTTGGACACTAGAATCATCCACCCCCATGTGGTGTCTCTAGATGTCTAGGCAAAGATGGCCACATACTGATTGTTTGGCCAATCTTGAACATCGCGAAATTGTCAAGCTGCCCTATTTGGTAAGTAGCACTCTATCATCATGTGCTTGCATGGCTGCATAAATTGATCCTACCAAGCATAGAATAACTATTAGATGTCATCATACCAAGTAGGCATCTGTAACCAGGGCCTCCAGGTGAACACTATCATCTCATCAGTCACTCTTTTCCAATGGGGTAGGCCTAGCCATCCTATATGCCTGAAAGTAATGCCACCCTTGTACCTCCAAACTATTGGATCATTAGGCTCTACATTAACCATAGTTACCATTAGTCGGAGCATGACAATATGCTCCCAAGCCCATATGTGCAATAATGTAATACCAGTACCTATCACTCACCTATCACATTAGGAAAACTCATGCAGATCATGGTATAATGAGGCCAACATCACTAGTCCCCAAGCAAACTGTGTCCTCTAAAAAAGCATCCGCTCCTAGGCTAGGCCCCATCCCAAGCTGGAGTATCGACCTCACAAATATGGAGCTACCAATCCACATATGATTATTGCCACAATTAGCCAGAAAGTCAACACACGACCTCTGTAATACTCTAAATCGATCTGGCCCTCATAAAGTGTGAGCTCCTCAATCTCCGTAATCTCAAAGCATGCATCCCTGCTAACGTCTATGTCATCGATAACTCAGTCGCCATGAATTGACAACTGCAAGATGTTCCAGATGTCCTCCAATGTAATAGTCGCCTCACCAGTAGGAAGGTGAAATGATGAGGTCCCGCTATGCCACCTCTCAGCCAACACGGTCATCATCGCTAGGTGGGCCCAGACAATGGGCGCATAAGTGATGTACTAGAGGTCGATCTCCCCCAAGTGCTCCTATCATAACTCGTGCAAACTGCTCAATCTTCTCAACACCAAGGGTTGATGCTCATGTGAAAGCACAAAATCTCTAATATGTTGCACTCATAAAGCCACAACGTCAAAATTTGTAAAAAAAATCTGACACTGTTTGGAGTTTTTGACACAAGAACAACGAATGCATGACTATTTACAAAGGTGTCACCATTTGAAAACGCCAAAAAATGATGCTAGACCCTTTGAAAATGCACACCAAGCCGCGATGTCGCAATTTACACCAGTAGGTCCCTTTGACCTAGAAACCCTAATCTTAAACTAGACTGTGGCATTGCCATTTACACTGGCGTCGTCATTTGGAGTTTGGAGCCCTAAAGTCAAATTGTGATGTAGCGTCACAATTCACATAAGTGGCGCTATTTGAGCCCTAGCGTCACCAATTTTGCACTTTGAGCGTCACTATATAGCGATGCTGGGGACTTTGACTTTTCAAAATGTAATAGATGCAACTAAAAATTGAAACTCAAAGTCGGTTAGGGTCACATATTGTTGGTCCTGTGCTTGGAGGTCTTTGGTACACCTAGACTCGCTCAGAAATGTGTCAAGGAAGCACTTGTTGTGCCATTTTGCAGAAGGGTCAGAGCTCAAAAAGCTAGAAATCTCAAGGTGTGAATGCAAAAATGAATGGAAAGTGACCCCTCCAAGCCTATTTAAGCATGCAAATTAGGGTTTTTTGCCCATTTTTAGCCACCAAACTAGGGTTTCGTGCCCCTGACACCGTTTTTTCCAAACCAAAGCTCATTTAACATATTTTTTTCATGTTTTGGCATATTTTCAGCATTCTGGAGCTTTTCTGGACTCGTTGGGAAGCTTGTCTTTTTTCGAGAAATCACCCAAAATTCCAAATTTTCATTTGATCTCTCAAGAGGCTAGTATACGACCATAATTCTTCTCGCTAGGGCATTAGTGGGGCATCTAAAAAGATCATAAAATTTTTGAATTTTGATATCGGCAAGGTTATTCTATGAACCAACGCAATAGGTACAATGCTTCAAAGAGGGGCAAAATGTAGACATTCAAATTATCCTAATTGATATCGTGCACTCAATTCTGATTCACTAACACCAATTCTTCCTTAATCACTTCTTTACTAACCAATTAATTAAATAATCCTTATTTAATTAATTCATCAAGATTCCTCTTTTAATTAAATAAAAAAACTTTATTTGATTAAATCTAATGATCTTTCAATTAAATAAATCATTTTATTTAATTAAATCCTAATGTTCCTCTTCTGATTTAATAAATCATTTCATTTAATTAAATCCTAATGTTCCTCTTTTGATTAAATAAATATTTTTATTTAATTAAATCCTAAAGTCATCTCTTTTAATTGAATAAATCAACTTTATTTGATTAATTCTAATGTTCTTCATTTAATTGAATAAATCAGATTTATTTAATTAAATCACTAATCTTCCAAATATCCTCTCATTTGATTTAAATAAATCTAAATATCTAAATCAAATTTCATATCAACTAATTCCACCTAAGTTAATTAAATCCTAATTAACAACTAGCACTAATCTTCCTTTCCTCTAGCTTTTGAATCTTACACATGTAAATCAATTTATTTGATTTATTAATTCCTCTATTTTCAGTCAAATGTGGCATATTCTTGGAATATTCCACCAATTTGAAATCTCCCTCCTAAAAGTACTTTTTTCCTCCAACTTGACATTTAAGGCTCTCACATGTCCTCTCCTTAAGCCAACTTGGCATTAACTCCACTTACATCCCCTCTTGTGCAAGTCACTTCCTCAAATTCAAATCCACCTACATGCATTTAACATGCACATTGCTCAAAATGTGCTCCACTCTCCTTCATTAGCATGTTGACAAGTGACACAATGCCATTGGTTCAAGTTTAATCCCACATTCTTCCTATTTCTCAATCCTCCATCCTTCTTTCCTATAAATAGAGGCCTTCTCTATTTTACTTGGCATCCACAATCCTTGTAAGATCACTATGCTCATTTGAATTCAAAATCATTCACAAGTTTAGGAGAGGTTATTATGGTCATTTTGAATTCAAAGTATCCATTTCATCCACATTTCATCCATGTTTGCATAAGAGTTCATCATTCATAGCAAGGTTATCAAAATTTTGAATCAAGGAGCACACAATCATCATCAAGCTTATCAAGGAGTTGGGAAAGGGCTACTTTCCACATCAATGTAGCACCAATTCCCCCATGGTATGTTGGTTTGACCATTTTGAATAAGATTTCATTGGATATTTTACTTTGTTTTCTTGTTCATTGTGTTTGAATGAATTTCATAGGGAATAATAGTTTATGACTTGTTTAATGACTAATGTTTGATTGTTTGTTCATGTTTGAGCAGGTATAAGCTAAGCATTAACACTGATATTTCACAACTAGATGATTTTCAAGAAAAGTGGATTGGTTCCCTCCATTCCCCCCACATTTTTGTGCTACCTAGTCCGGTTTTAGAGCCTCATGATCAGATTTGACATGTTTTCAAGATCAAAAGCAAATGCAGTTTGTTCAGTTTTTGCATCTGCATTTTTAGAATGTTTCAAGGAGGTCAAGTTTGAATCCTAATATCTTGTGATGAATGATGATTCAAGTAAATCCCTCTTGCACACATACTCAATGTACTCAAATGGCCTAGTGTGTTCAATGGTAGTTCCCTGGGAGATGATTTAGTATTTTTTTGAAGTGGCAACTTGGTGAGTTTTAATTAGTTTTGATTAGGCGCAGTTGCAGAAAATTTTGACTAAGCAACTTTACACATGGGGACCCACATGGGGACCTGACATACTTTACACATGTGAAGGTTTCCTAAAAATGTGGTTGCAAGTTTTTTTGTTGATAAGGGATGATATTAAAGGTAGATATGTGATCACTATAAAGGGGATGGCCTTATTTGCATTAATTACTTTGGTATGATAGAGTATGAGGGCGTGCAATCATAATTTCCTTCAAGATTTTAAATGTAAACAAGGTACTCAAAATGGTATTTTGATCAACATGGTTCTTTTGTTCCTATTTTTGCAACCAATTAGTTATTTAGATCATCTGCCTCTAACAAGAAAAGTTGATACTTTGGTGTATGTTCAAGTTTTGTTTGACATAAGAAGATTCAGGGGAGAGTCGACATACTCTTTGTTTGCCAGGTTCTTTGATACATTCTTATAGATTTGTAATAATTACAAGCCTGAAGAGGATATATGCATTGAATTGTTTATTATATAAATTAGGGAATGGTGAGATAGTGATAATCTGATAGGGAATTTGACCAATGTGATTGAATTAGAAGTGTAAAGAAGGCTATGGCTAGAATCAAGCACATAAACTTGGAGGGATTTTGATGGAGAGTTTTGGATTACAAAGGGTAGGTTCTTGGAAGATTAGCATCACATATTTGTTATGTTAATTGGGCAAGGAAAAGCTAACCTACACTCCAAATCATGATGGTGGGGATATGTGTATTTTCCTTATTGCAAAATATATCTGTGTAACAAGTTGGCATTATGTGGATGCATATCTTAATTTTTCAGCCATGGCTCAGGCTAAAAATGAGATCCAATCAAGTTTTAAATTGATGGGGAACACACAATAGTTAAAAGGATCATCAAATGCCTTATAATGCACAACATGGAATGACATACGATTGCTTGAAATAGACAAATCAATTAAAGGATGCATCAAGTGAATAAGGATGTCACAGAATCAAAGGTAGTTACAAATTAAGAGAGAAGAATGGATCTAGGTGTCAACTGTAGATGTAGTTTTAGGGTTTCCCCTTCTATATCTTCTTTCTTCTTTTCATTATGAAAAAGGTTGCACAATTTTTGGTTTTTGATGGGAACACTTTTGTAATAGGGGTTCAAGTGTATAATGTTGTTTTTCAGTTTTTTGGAGTGGTTTGAGTTTTGTAATGAAGAATGTAATTACAATATATTCATAGTTGAATGTAAATGACATAATATTATGAACTGGTTGTCTCCATTGTTCACATTGCATAAATTATGAATATGAGTTTAATCAAAGATTGTTATTATTCAACTTCTTGTTTTTCCTGGTATGTTTGTTTGATGTTATTAATCTCATTCAAAGAATGAGTTAATTTGTAGTAACACAAATGGAAGTTTATGCAACTATGTGATAGGATTGCTAAGTATGGCTACTTTAGTTGCTGGTATCAATGGTGTAATGCATCATCTGATAGGCATAATTATGATAGATTGAATGTTGTGTTAGGTTTTAAATTACATGGTTTAGATGACTCCAACTTGGGATATGGCATTGGTCTCTTAATGTTGCAATTTCCTGAGACTATTTGTCTATAACTACAAATTTAAATCAATTTACTTATCGATCTTAGTTTGTTTATGTGTGAAGTTTAATGAGTTACATCTCTCATGTTTAAATTAGGCATTACTGTAGAGGTCAACCAAGCCTTTAGAGTATTGTGTCTATTAAGCATCTAAAGGAGAATCATCTATTCACAGTGTTCTGGGTACTTTGACACACAAAAGTATCTATAAGATACTATTAGGGTCACCCCCCTAGGCCCTACAGAGCCTGAAGTGTAGGGGAAATGTGTTCCAATCTCAATTCCTATTCGTTGGCCAAATCCATCTCTGAGTCTAAATATGAGAAAGTGGCTATTCTTTAGGACTCACTAAATCTGTTGATTTGGGAACCAACAGATTGGCGAATCCAATGAGGAGAATCAAAATAGTATCTATTTGCATAGAGTTAAGAATTTGGTGAATCTAAAAATCTAGTTCAAATATTGAGAAATTTTCAGACCTAGAAGTGATTTTGTTGCAACAATTTCAAAGATTTTTTGTGTGACTCTACTAAGGGAGAAGACCAATAATGAAATTAATTCTTGAAAGAGCTTCATTCTGTTTGAAATTTAGTCCTTTGTGAAGAGAGGTGGTGAATCTATCAAAATAACCTTATAAAGATGTGAAGAAAGTTCCAAAGCTATAAAAAATTTAATCAATAAGAAAGGTTAGCAGCTGCTCCGAGTTTCCAGGTATTCTCATAAATTTAAAGAAAGTATTATTATGTGTGAAACTGATTTATGAGAAGTATTGAAGTTTGAAAGAATGTTGATTCCCTATTGAGTTAATTAAGCACTAATAAAGGGAATGGTAGTGGTAATTTTTTTCCATACTTTTGAGCTATAATTTGAAGCTTCTATGTTGTAATGAAGAAGTATGCTTGTTCTTGAAATTTTCCCATTAGAGAGATCTTAGATGTAGATGTATTTGAGTTATGCATTGTAATATTTTAAGGTCATGATAAAAGAAATAAATAGGGTAGTGATCAACTATAGAGTTGATGTTTAAATTTTGTAAAAGGGGTGTAAGAAAATGTATCATTCACTTGTACATCCCTATGGGGTGCATGATGTAAGCATGAAGAGTGTGCAGCCCATGTCATGCAATCAAAGAAGTTTCTCTGTGGAAAGATATAGACCATTGAATTTTAATGGTATTCAAGGTTTCCCAAACCTTGTTCCTAATGAAGTTAGGGAAAATTTTCCAAAGTTCAAAGGGAAAAGCTTCGAATCAACATCTCAACATTTGCAAGAATTTTCTGATTTGATTGGAGATTATGAAATAAGTCATGAAGATGTTGTCATGAAGTTCTTTGTCCAATTTATGAAAAAATATTCTAGAGATTAGTTTTCATATTTTCCAGTCTGTTCTATCTCTTCATGGAATGAGTTCATGGAAACATTCATAAAATAGTTTGGAGAAATAATTAATCTGTATTTAGTGAGACAAAAACTTAATAACATCCAAAAAGAAGAAGATGAGTTAGTCCCAACTTTCAATCTCAGATTTTCAAAGACATTAGGTGATATTTCTGAAAGTGTGAGACCAAATGATACAGTATGTCCGATTGAGTACTTTGATGTATTTGATGAAGAAATGAGTTATCTACTAAGAGATAAAGAGACTGCAACATTACATCAGGTGTACCAAATTGCCATGGATATTGAGAACAATCTGAAGTATTCAATGATGAAAGGATACATGGCTGCAAGTGTTGGTTATCCTAGCACACTTCATGCAAATGGAATTCATGGATCAGGCAATAGAAATGATTGTGAAGATGATAATGCTTTTGTTGTTCTATTTTTTTCTTCACTACAACACACGCATAATAGTGATCTCCAAGTTGAAGGTCAACAGATTTTGAATAGTGTTGATTAGATATTTTTTGTTCAAGAATTGTCTAACATGAAGAGGCACAAGGGAGAATCACCTTGTGATTTATTCTCAAGGTTTTAGTATTCCTTGTTGGAATTCCTAAAAAATTTCAGACCTGAGGATTCAACATGTATTTAATAAATAATTATTATTCATTTTCTATTTGAATTATGACTAAAGTTCTGATTGATAGGATGATTAAAAAAAATCTATAGCTTTTAAACAGTATCATTTTTTGAATCCAAAACATGCATCACATTTTATGCTTCACATACTATAGGATTTTTATTTTTTTTGAATTTCATGAAGTTTTGACCAAGTTAAGGTTGTCAAATATACGAGCTTTTATATGTTTTAAAAGTTATAATAAAAAATTCACAATTAATTATTTACTTGGAAAAAAATAACAAAAAAATATGCATCTCATTGGGACATGAGTCCTCTACTCATATCTAAAATATTATAAAAAAATATTATCATTTTATTGTGGTTAGGGCGGTAAGACAAACACCTATTATTTTTTCCATGAAATTGAAGTACTACTGCATTGAAATTTAAAATTTTTGCCAAATAGTTTTTTTTTTTTATAAATAAACCTAGTAGTTTAGAAACTACATTCAATTTTCTATAGATTCTATTCTTACTTATTTTTGAAATAATATAGATAACTTATTCAAATTTTTACGTCAAATTTCCTAACTTTGATTTTTTCTAAATTTTTTGCCACTTAAGGGACTATTGTTTTTATGATGATCCTGCACATACCCATGTATTGATTTATTTTGTGAAGTATTTGAGTCAGGGTTGAGTACCTTGCAAAATGAGTTGAAGTGTCATAGTTTTGATCAAGTGCTTTATTAGATAAAGATTGTAGAAGGAGCCAAGTGTGACTATGCACAAAATGAAGATAGCAACTATTGAGAAAAATTAGAAAACAATGCAAACAAGTGAAAAGGGCATATCAAAAAATGAACATCCATCTTGTTGTATGGACAAAGATAGTGATTGTAATCAGTCCACAAGCAACATTTATGCAGATATGTATACTAGTGATGAAGATAAAGATACACTTGCAAGTGTTGTTTATTTCTCATCACAAATCGATGGTCAAGATATTGAAGATGAAAATCTAAGCATTCACTCTAAAAATTATGAGCATAATTTATGTAGTGATGAGTTTTCTTGTGATGAATACCATGATGATAGTGAACCTGATTATTCTTTTGAGGGTATGAATGCTTCTATGAGGAGGAGCTAGAGGTGTTTTCTTCACATGAGGGATGTGGTGATATAAATGATGATGAAGTCACTTATTCATAGGTGAATGAACGAATACTAATAGATGCATACCTAGAATATAATTCAGGTTTTCCATCAATGGAGCATGTTAATTGTATGAATGATGAGGAATTTGAAGATAAGAATGTGTGTGTTCAGTATGTTGATCCTAATCACAGTGCTAGAAATGATGAAGATGCTGATGAATGTGTTCATGACCCTACTGGTTATGACTATTTATATGAAGTAGATATGGAGATGTTAGCTATGCACGAAGAGGATGATGATGTGCACATTGATGAAAGAAGGGGATCATTATTGAATGATCAAAATGTACATCATGACAAGCACATGGATCTTGAATCAACATTATTACCCATTGATAATGTGAAACAGTTTGATGAATTTTCAAATTGTGTTGATATTGCAGAACCTTTTGGTCCATGTGTAGAGTAGCCAAATGACTCAAAAAATGGTGGATCTCATGTTAGTAAATGTGAAATTAATTTCTTTGTTGATGTTCCTTATCTTCACAGTATGATTATGGACATGTTTTCATCCAATGAGGAAAACATTTATATGAAGGAAAAAAATATGATTGTTCAAATGCTAATGAACAAATTTTAGATAACAATGAGTCTTTGGCACATAGGTAAAAATTCCTATCAACTGATAGTGCACATGAAGCTACTAGTGCACATGAAAGTGTTTTTACTGATCTTGTTAATCATGAAAGTGATGGCATTCAAAGTGATTCAGATGAAGGTATTGTGGGTGTCGATAAATCTAATTTTTAGAACCTTGAAGCATGTGATGATGTGACTGAGTTGTGTTGTTGGAATGAAAAAATCACCTGTGATGCAATTCAGTTGGATGAGTTAGAAATGTGTGAGAATTCTTTGCTCAACACACAAGAGGATTGCACATTTTTTTTGAGGCATGATATCTCTTTTAAGCATAATCATTATGAGGGGGTAGATAAATGTGATAAGACTATGCTTTCATATGGTCTCAGTCATTATCCTCATATGCTACCACTTGTTTCAAAATCAGAAAATGAAGGGATTGGTAATGATATGGTGTATGTGATTTGGTTTCCATGTGATAGCAAGGCTAAATAGGGAGCAAGTACTCACTTGTTCAAATGTAGCTTGACACTTGTTGTTGAAAAAATGAAGTCACTCATGTTGTTGTGGTTTTACAGAGGAAAGTATGGATTGAGGAAGATTAGTTCTTTCAGCAGGTTGGTGTTTGATAGAGGAAAACATGGGTTCTTCTTTTGGTGGCCTGGGGCCATCAACTGTGGTTTGAAAATTTAAAATAGACTTCGTCACCCAATGTATTGGCACTTGGTATGCTCTCTTAGAGATTTGGAATCTTGCCATGCTGACAAGGGACATGCATCCCCAGTCAGAGCCATTGATGGCACCTTAAAAAAAAAATCAAATTTTGAATGTGCATGCTGAAAATTTTGATTTGCGCACTTAGAAGTGCACTTGCAAAACCTGCCCTAGTGACCTACTTTGGAGGGTCATAAATAAGATCTAGTTGATTTTTATATAAAATACTTTCATGGGTGTACTAATGCGATATATGTGAACATGCATGTAATTTATTAGCTTCCCATGATGAGTTTTGATAGGGTTTTGAAAAGCAAAGTTGGAGGGTTCTGGGACTACTTTGTTGTTTGTGAACTTTCAGTCATACGAAGTGGCCTCTTGTTTGAGTTGATATTTCATATCTAGGTGATTTTCAACACAAATGGATTGGTTCCCTCCATTCTCCCCACATTCATATGCTCCCTGGTTCAGTTTCAGAGCCTCATGATTAGATTTGATGTTTTTTCAATATAAAAGCAAATTCTGTTTGTTCAGTTTTTGCATCTCCATTTTTAGAATGTTTCAAGGAGGTCAAGTTTGAACCCTAATATCTTGTGATGAATGATGAAATCCCTCTTGCACACATAATAAGTGCACCCAAATGATCTAGCATGTCTATTGGTAGTTTCCCAGGAGATGATTTGGTATTTTTTTGAAGTAGCAACTTAGTGAGTTTTAATTAGTTTTGAATAGGTGCAGTTGTAGAAAAGTTTGACTGAGCAACTTTGACATTGAATATCTTGCACATAGAGATCTTTTTTTTTTATCCATTTGTTGCATTGCATTCTTGGGTCAAATGTCTACATGCTTGTATATTTTCATGACTTCAAGAGGTCATTTGATTAGTTTTCAAGGGAAACTCTAGAGGCCACTTGACCTATTTTTACTATAGTACAAAGTGCCTAAAAATGGATTATGATGGTTACCCACTTCAAATTTTTCACCTCAAATGCATATGCAAGCAGCCTTAGATCAATTTTGGTTGAAAAATTGTTTGAAAATTATTTTTTTAGTCGAGCTCACATGGGGACTGTTGATGGGTGTTTTAGCACTTTCTCAACATAGGCAGTGCGTAGGTGCACTACCTCTCTTGAAAGACAATCTCCAACAACAAGTTGCTGAAAATCACCCCAAGGTCTCGGGTGTCAGGTGATGGCATGCATGGAATTTCTCAATTGGTTCAACGTAATTTTTCTGGTAATCATAGGGAAGACTTATAGAGTTAGGCTGGAAGGAATTTGGATCATAAAAAGGAGTTCTTGAGATGGGGAAGTTAGTGTGCAATTGTTGCAAGTTCAAACAACAGTCTTAAACTCCAATTTTGGCTTCAAATTTTGCTTTACAATGTGAAATGAACCTTAGCATAGGTTATTTATTAAAAAAAGGAAAAATGGAAAGGGGGAGAAGAAGTTCCTGGATCTAAAACTAGTAATGAATAGTGATCATCGAGGACCCTACTATAGACAACCTTCCTAAAACAAAATTTCACTTAAAACCATACTACCTCACAGTCTCATGAAATTTGTGCAAGCTTCTAAGGACTGCAGATATTCAACCATTCATTCACCATAAGCATGAATAAAAGATAGAAATTTAGAGAAACTTTTAGATCATGTCCAAACTAACTTTACATCATTGTTTATCATCAGCAGGCAACAAAAAGTATGGACAACGAAAGTTTCCAACACACAGTAGAATTCTTCAAAATTAATGAACAACATTAACTAATCTACCAAAGTAAGCTAGAACATGTTAAAAACAAATTAAATCTACTCAAATTAACTAACTATGGGAGAAGAACCATGTAACATGCAACTAAAACTCAAGAATTCACCAAAAGTCAATGAACTGTTAAAATTTCAGCAGCATGTCTTTACAACAACTCAACTCTCTCTTGAAAATGAGAGAATACCCCCTATTTATAGTGTTCAAAAAGAAGAATGAATGGCCAAGACTGATTTTCATTGTGTGGACAAGTTTCACTACAAACTAGGGTTTCACCTACCCCCAAATATATTACAATTTAAATTAACATTCTTGTCCTTTTCCCTATTTTGTCTTCTTGTGGAAGCTCTATAGCTCTTTTGTCTTTTGCTAACCTCCTTTTGCTATAGCTACATTGTAAGGAATCCATCATCAATCACATGAATTCCTTCATTTCTCTTCAAGGTGGCGTACTCCACAAATTTTTCGATCATCACTTGGAGCTTATTCCACTCTAATATATCAGATTGGATTACTTGAAAATTTAGCATCCTTGATTTGTTCATGATGGAAACCTAGTCCTTGTCATATTTATGCATGTTCTTCACTACTTGCTCAGACTTAGAGAAGGCTCGTGCAAAAAAACCCATGAAATTTAGCATCAGTGCATCCACAGTCCCGTTTTCCATTTTCTTGTGGAAATATGGTTTTAATTTCTCTTCATCTAGCTCACTGGTGGGAACATCAAGGTCTGCCATCATCTTCAGGTATTCTGCATAGTATGCCTTCATTTCCCTGACCTAGTCAATATCTAGCTCCACTTCATTGAGCACCCACTCCAACACCTTCTTCCTATGATCTAAACCCAGCTTCCATGTTTCTACAAGCCAGTGGTCACCTTTTACCAAGCCAAGCTCCTTCTCCCAGGATCTATCTAGTATCATGAGAATGAACTCAAGTTTGGGGTACACGATCCTTTATAACTCAAGGAAGTCTATACAAAACTTCCTTATTCCCTCGAGTATCTTTTGTACTTTTGGGAACTTATTTTTTGTCCTAATAGCATGACTGAAGCCCATGTTTCCATTGTAGATGACCTATCTGAACCTCTGTGGCTTTTGTCTAATTCTTTCTTTTCTCTAGTTGATCAATATGGTCCTTGGACAGTAATTGTGGTGGCACCGAGGATGTGGTGGTAAGCTCTTCCATTGATGACCACTGATGAATATAGGCTGTTAGATCAACCACTTGAGCCTTTAGTTCCTCCTTGGAAATCTTATCCTTGTGCATTTGATGCACAATAGTGGCGAAAGACCCTTGGAGGTGATCAATTTTCTATTCTCTTGTCGTGGTTCCTAGATCAAGGGTTGAAGTGTTATAACTTACCCCCTCTTCATTCACCATTGGGGTGGCTATTTGCACGGTTCTAGATCCAGAGGCATCCATTTTTAGCTAAGATTTGACCTTAGGTTTCTTCTCTTTCTTCGTGCTTATTTGGGCTCGAGCCAAGATGGCCTCCAACCTTGCCCTTGGATCCCTTGGGGTTGGGGTTTTATTTCCAACTATTTCTCGAGCCACTCCGTCATCTGAGATTCTCCCCTTGGTGATTCATGAGCACCTTCTTCTTCACGGGTCTGTTCAATCTCCATTACCTTATCACCTAGAGCTTCTTGTTCTATCCTTCCTTCCTCCTCATCAGAATGCTGACTAAGCATTGTTTCCTTCTGTAGGGACTTAGAGGTTGTGTTCTCCTTGGGGCTGTCTTCCCTTTCAGTAACTTTCTTTTCTTCTTCTTCATCATGCCCATGCTCTTTAGTCTGTTTCATTTCTAGACTGTTGTGGGATTTAGTATCTTCTCCAAGTTTATCTTCTTCTTTCTTTTCCTCTTCCTCATGTTGGCGCTGCACTTCTTCATTTTGCTTAAGGTCCTCTTCTCGCTCCTCCTTTTCTTCTGAAAGGGGAATTTCTACATCATGCTTGGGGCTTTTGTCATGCTCCCTAGTTGGAGGTTCAGTATCCTCTTCTATTTCCTCTCTTGATTCCCTTTCTTCATCAGAGGGTTGCCTTTCTACTTCCTCTCCAACATCCTTGAGTTGTTGAGCCAACTCCTCCTCAAGGTTAGGATCAGATGTTTCCACAATGTACTTGGAACTCGACTCCTCAGTGTCCTCTTCTAATGATTACATTTCTTCTCCTTCACACACCACCTTGTCAACTATCAGATGCTAGTACTCGGGGTGGTCGTGGTAATCATCTGCTTCCCCTTCTATATCTTTTGTAGTTTATCATTCTTATCACTCCAATTCTTCTAATATTTCCATTGTGGCCTTCATTTTTGGTGGTTCAATTGGAGTAGTATGGATAGGAATACTAGCAACAATTTGTGCGAAGGCAACTTGAATGGTTGGGTTCATGAATACCCCAGATAGTTCAGTAGGGATGTTTTGCATATGGCAGGAGAAGGCCTTTGGGAGTGAAAGAGTGAGCATTGGAATTGTTTCTATTGCTAGAGATAGTGATGTTGTTGGAGACATGGAGGTGGAGGAAAGCAGAGAGGTCGTTGCAAAAGAAGAATCTATTACCATTACTTGTGTCATGGGCCAAGTGGAGGTGAGGTGAACTAAAATGTGCACCATAGGCGGGGAAGTAGAAACCATCACCTGAGAGGTAGGCACAGTGGCAACAACAATAGTAACAACATTAGTAGTATTAGTGGCAAGAGTGGAGGCAATAGGTGGAGACTTTGGCTATTTAGCCTCTACTTCCTCTCCTTTGTGGAGAGGGTCTTCCTAGATGGTATCAAGACCTCTCGATGTCTTTGGTCTTTTGGAGGATTCACCCTCCAAAGCTTTTCTTGAGTATACTTTAGGCTTGGGATGACTTTTAGCCACTTCTTTTCTCTTCCTTGACCTAGTGGTTGGAGGATATTTTGAGGTTTCTCCCATAGTTATCCCACTTCTAGTTTCCCTTATAGGCTCTTCCTCAAGCTCCTCATAGGTCAAAGTGACCCCTTGCTACTTCAATTGGAAAATTTTCTCATCAATCCATTCCTTTGTTTTAGCCTCGATGGGATTGGTCAGAATATCAAGGTCATCAACCTCTTGCTCATCCCATTCAATCAATGACAATGACAGGTTGGCAACTGTATTGTACCGAGGATCCATCACTATGTTTTCATCTTCTACTACCTGGTCCAACACTGGGAACAAGTTTACCTTCTTCATAAAATATGTAGTCATGCGCATGTAGTGCCTCATTCACACTTCATTTTCATCCTTGTAGTTGGCCCAAAAATCTTCAACACTATGCCCATGGGCATATTCAACCATGACCATCTTCTTCAATTTACCATAAGGGTCCATTCGCGGTTGGGAAGTATGGAACCTTAGGTTATACTGCATGAGCTCCTTATCTAAATTGTCAGTACATTGAGATGTGTGGAGTTTATATAGCCCCTAGCCAAAGGATAGGGGATAAGGGAACCCAACCTTATGCTTGCTACTTAAGAGGGAATGTGTGTACCACAACTGCCAAGAAAGTTATAACAATATTATCTAGTCATTTGGGTATTGGGGCAGCGTGTATAGTTTCTTTGAGAAACCTTCAACATGAATATAGGTAAACTTAGGGAATTGTATAAATAGGAAGGAAAATTTTCAGAAGAAAGCATTTTCACTATGGGAGGCTCTTCTCTCAAAGTCACCCCAAAGCAATCTAATGATGTGACCTATGAAGTGTCATTAACTTTGTAATAATCCCTCTTAAAATTCCTGAATTGGAGTTGAGGGTATCTGTCATAAACCTTCAATTCTTTGTTTGGTTCTTTATCTGGAGCCCTAAACAAGTGCCTATATTGTGTCTTATCAGCCAACAAATAGACAAGGTAGGAGGTCATGTAGAAGCACGTGGTCTTCTTCACAACCATAAATTGTTAATGCAAGCAATTGGTGATAATCCTGACCCAATAGAACTTGGTTTTACCCTGGAGGATCTCCTCCACGAAATACAACTTCCACTCCTAAAATTAAGCTGCTATAGGAAGGCCCATTACTTTGCTTAGTAGGGTCACTAAGTCATGGTAATGCTCATAAAATTCACTACGGAAGAGCTCCTGGGGCACTTTGGCTGTATTACCTCTCTTCTCTTTCAACCAGTATTGATTTATATGTCTTTTTCACTTGAGGGGGTCCTCATCCCACATCTCCTTGCCATCTTCCTTGGTTGCTTCCTCCATATCCTCGGAGGTAGGGATATGGAAGGTATTTCCTATTGACTTGGCAGAGAAATCAGCTAGAATGTTTCCATCTCTGTCCACAATTGTCCTAGTCTTTGGCTGATATGCCTCTCTATAGGCCATTACAAGCTCGGGGGCGATGAGTGCAGGAGGGAAGCTTGTAACTTTGGCTAATCCACTACTTTTGATATTTCTCTCACTTTCTATTGTAGGGTTGATCCAAATCCTCTACTTGAATTCATCGATATCTACATGTCTGATGTTTGTATTTGAGACCTCCTTCCAAGCTAAGGTAACCTTGGAAATGAGAGGTTCCCCTTGGAATTTATACTTCATCTGCTCTTTGTCTTCTTTTCCACGGGGGGCTTTGGCTATTTTCTTTCCCTTGTCCTTCTCCATGGCCACCTCTAAGGGTCCTGCACCTAGTTCCATATATCTTGTAGGCGAGAGGGAGGTAAGTACATTCAAGCATTAAAATATGGGAAAGTTAGCCAAAATCTTGCAAAAAAATGTGAGATCAAATAATCCATCCTTTAAGAATCCTACATCTCTTCCATATTGTCATCAACCTTTTGAAAGAAGGATTTTAAGAAATTTGGGTCCAGGGGATCAGACTTCCCTAGGCCTATGGCCATTTTGCAACAGCTGGGAGAGGGATGACAATCAGGGCACGATGACTTGCCTGTCCCGATCTGCCTTGAGATTTTGTCAATATGTGGGGTCCACCAAGAGGGCTACTTTGCTTTGGCACATGGTTCGAAGTCCTTTTGAAGATTAGAGGGCATCAATATCATCATTTGAGCACTTAGAATTAGGGAGTAGCTTGGTTGTTTAAGGGTCTTCCATTGAAACGACACTGGCAAGACAGGGGTCCACGGGAGGATTTTTGACATGCGGGACCCATGGCTTTGGAAGGTAGTGACATTATTCATTTGATGTTTAGGATTTTTAGGTCAGAAGGAGCAAGAGGCTATTAGGTGATCACCGTCCAAAATGGCGAAGGTCAAGTGGTGACCTAGAAAGGGAAACTCACAACATCAGATCTATGGAAGGTCTTTGGCTTCGTTCATTTATTGTTTGAAAGTTTAGCGATAAAGGAGAGGCCAAGTTTTGGGTAGTGGGTGGATGTTGATATTTTTTTGTGAGTATGATGAAGCATAGATGGAGTTCTGATGGTGGAGGTCCATAGGAGATAGCCCATGGAAGGTTCATCACTTAGAAATTTTTGCATTTTCACGTGTTGGTAGCCTTGGGGAGCTAGGGACCCAGAGGGAGAAATGTCGGCCTTTATAAGCTTTTTGAGATGGCGGTTCACCAAGGTAGCTCGCAGATGGAAGTTTGCTAGGTAGGGCCCAAAAATAGGTTGACACTCGATCACTTTTAGGATTCAAATGAAGGTGGCCTGCAAAGACATGCCTGAGATCTAACAGTTGGGTGGACAATTAGGTTTCACTGTTTAAGATGGTCGTTTGTGCAAAGGTGAAATGGGGATGGAAGTCCATGGTGGGTGACCCACCCACTTAGATGGTTGTTCATTTTCCCAATTAGCGAAGGAAAGGGTGAGGCCCAAGAGTTGGAAGGTTGGGGTTGAAAAGCTGTTAAAATGATGAAGTCAAGGCAAAATCCAGTGGATGGAAGTCCACTGGACTAGACCCACAAAGGAGTCAAGTCCTCGGTAGTTTGGCTCAATTGTCTAATTGGCGATGACTAGGGTGGGACCTGCCTGCTAAGAGGATGTGGTTAGATAATTGTTTGAAATGATGTGATTTGAGGGGAACTCCATAGGTGGAAACTCACGTATGTGGATCCGATGGAATCATAGGATTATCTTTTGTGTTCAGGAATTTTGGTAAGTCTAAGATAGCTGAGTTGAAGGGGCTTCTCGTGAAGGTGGACTTGGTTGGGATGGATGCTACTTTAAACCCTAGACACTTTCAAAGGGAACGACAATGACAAAAGTCTAGTTGTGGGCCCGCAAGGTACGAGTGCCCTGGTAGAAGAATGACCATGGGGAATATAAGTCTCACAAGGTGCCCATGGAAAGATTTCAACATTTCTTAAGTTTTGACGATATGGGTTTTGTCCACCAGGAGTCATTTCAACTGGATTTAAAGTTTTCCTTGAAATATTTTATCAATTTTTTAGAAAAATGAAGGAAAAATTGGAATGTGAGTGGCAATGGCATACCAACCTCTAAAACCTCATGAAGATAGACATGTCCACAACTAGCAAAGGTCTCAAGGTAGTGACAAAGCTTGACAGGTGTGGAGGTGGCATTGGAAGACACTCTAAATTTCTCTTTGATCAAGCTTATAAGTGAAAATGATAGGTGCAATTTCATATTTATAGAAATTGAGGCATTAAATGTGCCCAATTAATGACGATACGGTGAGGCAGAGAATTGGTAAGTCACAATTTGAAAATGGCGGTGGGCTCATTGGAATCCACTAGGCGGGTGGCAGTCATAGCTCAACCATTAATCATTCAGCAATGAGGAGATGGCATCGAAGGCTTTGGGTTTTGCACAGCGGAAGGGCACTAAATGATGGTCATTCGAAAAGTTAATAGTGAGGAAGCAACGAACAAGTATGCAGGTTTCACTGGGTGGAAAGCTGCTAGACAAAGGCCATTTGGAACGGCTGTGGGGTGACAGAAACCCATGAGGAGCGGCCCGACAGGGTGGACTCGACAAGATCCGTAGATTCCAGTTTGAAGAAAGAAGGCAAAAAACTAAGGAAACTTTGCAAAGGCCTAGAGCCTTGAAAATTTAAAGGGGGAAAAACATGGTCAACTCAAGATGAATTCTTTGGGACTCATAGATCACTTATAACACCAAAACAAGAGGGAATGCAAAATGAGATGATGAAAAAAGTGACCCATCGAAGTGAATAGAAAGAGGGTCCCCATTCCAAACAGGGCATGTGTGCTAAAAGTACAATAGGGACCTGGCATGCTTTACACATGTGAAGGTTTCCTGAAAATGTGGCTACATGTTTTTTAGTTTATAAGGGATGATATTTAAGGTAGATATGTGATCACTATAAAGGAAATGGCCTTATTTGCATCAATTTTTTTGGTATGACAGAGTATGAGGGTGTGTAATCATAATTTCCTTCAATATTTTAAATGCAAACAAGGTACTCAAAATGGTTTTCTAGATCAACATGGTTCTATTGTTCCTATTTTTGTAACCAGATAGTTATTTAGATCATCTACCTCTAACAAGAAAAGTTGATATACTTTGGTGTGTGTTCGATTTTTTTTTGACATAAGAAGATTTAGGGGAGATTCGACATACTCTTTTTTTTCTAGGTTCTTTGATACATTCTTACAAATTCCTAATGATTACAAGCTTGAAGAGGATATATGCATTGACTTGTTTATTATATAAATTAGAAAAATGATGAGATGGTGATAATCTGATAGGGAAATTTTACCAATGTGATTGAATTAGAAGTGTAAAGAAGGCTATGGCTAGAATACAAAACAAAAACTTGGAGTGCCTTTGATGGAGAGTTTTTTATTACAAAGTGCCGGTTCATGGAAGATTAGCATCATAGATTTGTTATGTTAATTGGGCAAGGACTAGCCAACCTATGCTTCAAATCATGATGATGGGGATATGTGTATTGTCCTTAAAGCAAAAGATATCTGTGTAATAGGTTGGTGTTATGTAGATGCATATCTTCATTTTGTAGCCATGGCTCAGGCTCAAAATGAGATCCAATCAAGTTTTAAATTGATGGGGAATGCATATTAGGTTAAAGGATCATCAAATTATTTATGATGTGCAACATGGAACCACATATGATTGCTTGAAATTGAGGAAGAGATTAAAGACTACATCAAGTGAATGAGGATGTGGAAGCAAAGGCAATTATAGATCAACAAAGAAGAATGGATCTAGGTGTCAACTACAAATGTGGTTTTAGGGTTTCCCCTTCTTCTATATCTCCTTTCTTCTTTTCATTTTGAAAAATGTTTGCACAATTTTTGGTTTTCATGAGAGCACTTTTGTAATAGGGGTTCAAGTGTATAATGTTGTTTTTCAAGTTTTTGGAGTGGTTTGAGTTTTGTAACGAAGAATGTAATTATAGTATAGTCATAGTTGAATGTAAATGACATAATATTATGAATTGGTTGTCTCCATTGTTCACATTGCTTAAATTATGAATATGAGTAATCAAATATTGTTATTATTTAGCTTCTTCTTTTTCCCTATATCTTTGTTTGAAGTTATTACTCTCATTCAAAGAATGAGTTAATTTGTAGTAACACAAATGGAAGTTTATGCAACTATGTGCTAGGATTTCTAAGTATGGATAGTTTAGTTGTTGGTATTAATGGTGTAATGCATCATTTGATAGGCATAATTATGATATATAGAATGTTTTGTTAGGTTTTAAATTACATGGTTTAGATGACTCCGACCTGGGATATGGCATTGGTCTCTTAATGTTGCAATTTCTTGAGATTGTTTTTGAGCAACAACAAATTTAAATCAATTTACTTATCAATATTATTATTTTTATGTGTGAAGTTTAATGAATTACATCTCTCATGTTTAAATTAGGCATTACTGTAGAGGTTAGCCAAGCCTTTAGAGTATTGTGTCTATTAAGCATCTAAAGGAGAATCATCTGTTGATAGTATTTTGGGTACTTTGACAGACAAAATTATTTTCAAGCATACTATTAGGGTCACCCCCCTAGGTTCTACAAAGCCTGAAGTGTAGGGGAAATGTGTTTCAATCTCATTGCTTGCTTGTTGGCTAAATCCATCTCTAAGTTTGAATATGAGAAAGTGGCTATTCTTCAGGACTCATTGAATCTATTGATTTGGGAACCAACACCTCCCTTTTATACCATCTCCTAGCATCATAATATAGTGTGCTATAGTCTACTAATGAATTGATGCATTATTCCTTTTCATTGTTTGACCATAGTCAAAACATCAAAAATAGGTATAATCGTCTATTTATTCATCATACACTTCACTTTCTATGTATGCAAATCTATACCATTCTATTTCTATAGTATTTTCATTTGCAAACAAGTATAACAATCTACACTCAAATATTAATCAAGATGAATCAAAAGTTATACTGCATGTATGTGCATGTACATAAATGAAGCATAAATATGCACTTGCACATATATTCCTATAGTGAACATAGTTGGAAATAAAATACATATACATTTTGAATAGAAAAACTTAAATCTTCCTCACAACAGGAAACCCACATTCAAAAAAAATACCATCAACTTTTTTAGATGCTCCATTTAGTATTTTCAATGAAATTTAGTCTCTAATGAAATTTCAAGGGAAAAAAGTTTATTCTAGAGAAATTTGTCTAACATAATTGATCTACAATATTCACAGTGATCATTACTAGAGAAATATACTTTCATTCAAAAAAGAAGAATGTCTTCAGTGAATTACAAAATAGATTCTAAGATGTCTTTTTCTAGTCAACTATGTTTGTTTGTTGTTCAATTTTCAACTGTCCATTGTATTATTTTCTTAAGAGAATATCATTATAAAGAAAAAATCATATATTCTCTTTCCATTAAGATGATTTTTCAAGAAAAGGGGTGATTGATAGACATGATATCATGCTACTATTTTCTCTATGGGCTTTGCATTATATACGATGTCAATATAGATTTAGTTTGGCTTTCAAATAAAGGGAAACAACCCACAAGAACACATAAAATAATAGAGAAATCACTCATCGAACATGGATTTGGCACTAGATATAATCGACAGTGATAATAAGTATACATACATACATGCATATATATATATGAAAAAGGTATATTTTGAATATATGTATATATGTATATAATCTTATGAGGAAAAATTGTATATATATACATAGATACATACATACATACATACATACATACATACAAGTATATAAATACACACACACAAATATATATATATATATATATATATATATGAATGTTTTCCCTTGAGTATAAATTTTACTTTTTCACAAAAAAATGAAATCGTGGGATAAAAACTTGTAACTTCCATCATTAATGGGAAGGGGCTGACCCCTATCATGAAAAAAAGATTTAGTCAACACTTAGAAAGAGGAAGAAGTCGACAACTAGGTAAGGGATATGGAGATAGGAGAATTCAAGACCACTATCTCCTAAAATTAGTAAAAAATATCTGAAGTGAAAAGGGAGAAATTAAGCAGAGATATGGAGAGGAAAAAGCAAGGGAAGATCTAGGAGGATCGATAAAAGAGAAAAATCAGAGGGATTGAATGATTGTTTCCAAAAAGAACAATGGAAAAATCTCTAGTATTGTAGAAAAGTGAGGTACTACGAATCCCCTCTATGATACTTTCTTGAATTGAATGAAAATTTCTTCATTTCATTGTTTTGAGGCCGTGTTAAGCATCTATAGTATAAGCTTGAGTTTGTGTGTTTCTTCAGATAATAGACTTGGGTTAAATCATATAGCAGTTGGGTTCAAAGCCACCATGGCCAACTTGTGATATGTTAAGCTTGCATGCGTGGGTATTGACTAGATTTCCATGACAGGTTCTACCCATTTTTTAATTTTCAAAAGGTTGCGGCCTTTTGACCTGACCAATATTTACGTATTATTTTAACAACCTCTGTGAATTATTGCATTGTATCACAACACCTTATGGTGTCACTTTTATTGTATCAATGTTTCCCTATGGGCACTAAGCCAAATGGCTGAGCGAATTCATATTGTTGATAATGGCTAAGTGATTCATATCATTGATAATAGTTGAGTGATGAATGGATTTTATCGTTACCATATGCCATCCCACCAATCTGGGTGGTAAGCGGTGGTGATAACTTAATCTATCAATACATGGCCAAGTAATCTTTTCGCTATCTTTTGTCATAGGCATTCATCATACTCTGTGAATGATACAATGTGAAGGTCGTAGTTAATGTTCTAGTGATGTTATCGCTTGGTGAAAGACTTCTCTCTTAGAAAAATCGTGTCATTGATTAGTGCATGTTAAATGTTAATAAACTCTATGAAGGAATAACATCCTTCTAAGGCCGCGGGGTTATAAAACCCCATTCTTCCTCATGCGATGTTGGTGCATGCGTATATATGTATATGTATATACATGTACCCACACACATATATATATATCTATATATATATCTTTGTTTTATCCATTTCATTTCCTAAATCAAGTTCTCATCCTTCACTTGCTCTTGCACACACATTCTTACACTTTCCCACTTATTAGTAACCTTTAACCGATAATCTTATGGAATAATTTCTTTAAATTAGAAAATTGCATAATATCCATTTTTAATTTCGTCATTGCATTTTATCAAATCTGTAAATTAAAATGATAAATTCCATTTTTCAGTTATTTTAATTTTCTCAACATTTTAAATGCAAGCAATGAAATCAAGCTATGACAACCTTTCCTTCTAGAAAGAGACATCATTCTCATGTTTGATCAAACAAAAAAATTTCACATATGTTCATTAAATCATATTATTTTCAAGCCAAAACAACATAGAATACCAATCCAAAATATTAGGCAACAATATAAAGATAATCAATAGTAGTCTATCTACGAAATAAAATGAGAGAAGGAGCATTCTATCTCCTCTGCATCCTCCCATGTAGCATTTTCCTCATGATACTAATCCCATTGGACCTTATATTGAGCAATGTCCCTTTTTTTCAACTTGATGTTGTGTCTATCTAGAATTCTACTGGGCTCCACTAGCACCACTCCTGGATCCTCCACCTATAAAGAACACCAATCAAGTATATGAGATGCATCTGGGTGGTATGGTTTTAAAAGAGCAACATGAAACACATTATGGATTCGAGCTAGAGCATGGGGTAGAGAAAGTCTATAAGAAATCCAATTGATTACTTCCAACAAATTGAATGGGACCAGGTATCTCGGGGCTAGCTTGGACGAATTTTTGAAGGTAATAGAGCTCTTATGTGGCTTGACTCTCAAAAAGACCTTGTCCTCGAATGTAAATTGTCTAAAGGTTCTATTCCTGTCAACATTGTTCTTTTGTCTATATGTTTCCTTCTTCAGTCCACTCTTGATAAGCCTCATCTGTTCTTCCATTTCTTTGAGCATGTCAGAACCCACTATGATCTTGTTTTCCATTTTGTCCCAACTGATGAGAGTATGACACTTTCACGCATATAGAGCCTCAAAAGGTGCCATACCTAAGGATGCATGATGGGAGTTGTTATAAAAAAATTATACTAGTGGTATGTACTCTTCCCATTTCTACTGTTGATCCATATAATACATTTGAAGGAGATCTTCTACTTCCTGATTCACTCTCTTAGTTTGATCGTTAGTCTAAGGATGGTAGGCTAAATTGAAGTTTAACTTAGTCCCCAATGCTACATTCAAATTTTTCCAAAATATTGATCTCATTTGCATATCTCTATTAGATATAATGGTCTCTAGCACTCCATGTAAATGAAAGATCTCTTGGAAAAATTTCTTGGCCAAGGTCAACAATCCATCCTTAAGGTTTCTTGGGATAAAATGTGCCACCTTAGTCAACTTATGAACTACTACCAGAATGACATCATACCTATTCTTGATTAGAGTTAACCCTTGTATAAAGTCCATGCTAATCACTTGCCATTTATACTGAAGTATATCATGAGGGTAAAGGATCCCTACTGGATGCACGTGCTCAACCTTGACTCTTTGAAACTCCAAGAATCTAGCTATGTATTCCAATATGTCTTTCCCGAGTTTTTTCCAAAAGTAAAAAGGTTTTTAGTTATACAATCATCTTTGTAACTCCTAGGTTTCCAAAATATGGTACATTGTGGACTTCTTCTAGGACCAACTTCTTAAGATCTCCAAAATAGTAAACATACATCCACATATGGTATCTTAAAATACCATTTGATTCAAATTTGTACCCATTGAATTGATGATCTAACAGATTATCTTCTAGAGCCTTTTTCACCCTCTCATAGTGCTCACCACCTTGCGAGTGTTGCATCACCCGCTGTCTCAAATTGGACCTCATAAAGGTCATGGCTGTAAGATTCTTCTTCTACTAAGAGCATCTCCAACTTGATTTTCCTTTCCTTTAATATGTTCAATTCCAAATTCATACTTGCTAAGGAATTATTTCCATCTCCTGTGATGTACATTGAAGTTGGGTTGAGTGAAAATGTATCTCAATCCTAAGTGATCCGTTTTGGGCTCAAATGACTTTCTTAAAAGATAATGCCTCAACATCTATAGGGAATGCACTATAGCTGCTAACTCCACATTGTGTGGTGCATAGTTTACTTCACATTTTTTCAACTTTCTAGACTCATATGCCACCACTTGCCCCTCTTGCATTAACACTACCCCTACTCCATCTCTTGAAGCATTTGTGATCACTGAAAAAATGACCATTGAGATTGGGAATAATTAATATTGGGGCTATCGTGAGCTTCTCGTTAAGGAGTTGGAAACCATAATCACACTTCTCAGTCCACTCAAACCTGTTTCCTTTCTTTTGAAGAGATGTTATCAAGGCTGCTATTTTAGAAATCCCTTGCACAAATTTTCTATAATATTCGATAATGCCCATAAAAATTTGCACCTCTGTCACATTCAGAGGCACCAACCATTCTATAATTTCCTTTGTCTTCTCAAGGTCCATAACAACTCCCTTAGATGAGATAATGTCTCCTAGGTAATGCACCCTATCCTGATATAATGAGCACTTGGATAGCTTTCCAAAAAAACTCTTTTCCCTTAGACACTTTAAGACTATCCTCAATTTTGTTCTTCAATATACTTGGAGTAAGCCAAATGTCATTAATAAATTTTAGGATGCAATCATACAAAAATTCTCGAAACACACTATTCATAATATTTATAAAGGTTACAGGTGTGTTAGTCAACCCAAATGGTACAACGGTGAACTTGTAATGTCCATACCGAGTTTGAAAAGTTGTATTTGGAATATCCTCTTCCTTTATTCTCAACTAATGGTAGCCATACCTGAGATCTATTTTTGATAAAAATATTGCTCCCTTCATCAAATTAAATAATTCGCCAATCCTCAGAGGAGGGTAGCGATTCTTGATGGTTTCCTTGTTCAACATTTGATAATCAATACATAGATGCAAGGTTCTATCCCCATGGTGACCCAGTAGGCCTAATAATCCCTTATGTAGGAACTCCTACAACTAGGATTTCAACTCATAAAGCTTTGTGGTGGTCATTTTGTACAGAGCCTTAGATTAGGGTTCAACTCCTGGCATTAAATCAATGGAGAAATTGAATTCCCACTTTGGAGGCATCTTGGTGAGATCTTTGGGAAACACGTCTTGAAATTCCTTAAGAATTGGATAGTCATCAAGGTATGGCTTCTCATTGTCAAGTTTACTAACATGGACAACATATATGACACAACCATTCCTATGAGATCTTTTGACCTATATAGCTGAAATTTTCCTAAGCTCTAGGGGTCTTTGTATCCCATGTATCTTAGTTGGGTTCCCATTGTCATCCAGAAAACTCACCATCTTATCCTTATAATTTACAATAGCCTTGTGCTCATTCAACCAATTAATTCAAAAAATTACATTATAGGAACCTAATGGTGTGACATAAAGGTTAATTTGGGTCAACAAGTTGGGAAGTTCCAACTCATTGCAATAGAATCATGAATCTACTTCTCTCTTTGCTCGATTCCCATACTAAATAGATTGTGAATTTTCCATATATCTAGGTTGAGTGGTGGTGTAGGGGAACCTACAAGCATGTTGCAAAATTCACTTTGGTAGCAGTCTGTCCTAAGGGAATTTAGGTGAATCTTCAAATTTTTAGGTGCTTTATCATAGTATGTATTTAAAATAAGGTCTAAGTATACCATTATTTTATGTATTTAGGGATTTGTGAGTTTGGTGGTCAAATGTGCAAAAATGCACTCTTGCTTCAAAATTGTCAATTTTGCCATGTAATCTTTGAAGGAAAATTATTCAAATTGTAAATGGAAGTGAAAGATAAGAGTCTAGAAGTTTTAGTAGGGATGAAATAAAGGTGTTTGAGTGGTCGTAGGTTTCTTGGAAAACAAAGTTTCATAATAATGCTTATTTAGCAAAAATTGTCAATGCTAGCAATTTTTAAGACAAATGAAGGTCTTGGTAGTTAAAGGGTGGTTATAGGCATTGAGGGAAGGTTTTTTTGATTTGAAAATGTATAAATAAATTTGAAAGTAATGAAGATATATTGATGGTTATATTGTGGTGAACATTCTTTGAATAAAGCAACACTTTCTCTGTTAATTCTCTGATTCTCTTGTATTATTTCTAAACTTTTGTGTTTTCCTTGCACTGTACATGCTATACTTGGGGTGAATTCTCTAATTTTTTTTGTGTCCTATTATAATGGAACTAAAATTATTTTGAAAATGATTTTGAAGGCCTAGCAATCAATTTGGAGAGAGTTCTCATTCATTTTCTACAGTCTGTTTGTGTAAGGTAGTGAGGGCACTGTTTGAAGTTCCATTATGTCTTAAGCCATTCCCACTTATTGTCTGGGTCTATCACTCAGTGGGATAGTATGATATTAGGTTAGAATTAGTTTCCTTTCATTCTTGAGTGGAAATGAGGTGAGCTTCAGGATGTGGGATGTCACCATAGGGTGTAATGGTGTATTTTCCATGTAAGGATTGGTGGGACAGTGATGAGTCTTGATGAATTGTTGATAGTGTTGTCTTGGTAATAGTGTGAAATGTCTGTATAGACCCTAATAAAGTGTTTTTATGCTTTGGTTAGGCTTGGAGATCCTTGGAAATGTGAATTCAAAGAAACTGTAGGTTTTAAAAAGGAGGGTTTGGTGAAACTACAATCCAAAGGTCGGTTGTATGATTTTTGAAGGGTGAATTGGTGGTTTTTCATCACATTATAAGTTAGTCCAAGTTAAATTTGTAAAAAAAGGAGATTTGAAGGTGCTTTGTTTGTAAAACAGGGCTAATCCTAGTAGCCTTTTAATAGAGCAGTCTATTAAAACTTGGTGTTGGGCCTAATGCACCTTGTAAAATTTGATTGGAATATTGTGTTTAAGTCTGTGAGGATGCAAAAATAGATGTTTGATTGGCCATAGAATGACCTTCTCTAAAAGATGTCTCAATTTTTTGTGTTTTGAAGGCTAGTCGCATCTATCGTGTCTTAAGAGCAGGTTGGGTGATTGCGAGTTCAAGAGTTGATAATTTTTTGAAATCTAATTAGTTTTGAGTCTATTGTATGTCTCTCCACCTTGATCTACATTAAAGTGGTATTAGAGCTTTAGGGAAAGGATCCCTTGTTGGAATTTTTTTTGGTTTTGTAGGCTTGAAGAAGGTTGATTGGTGAAGATGCCTCCAAAGGAAAAGACCACAACAAAGGAGATGAATGATTTGAGGAACCAGTACATCAAACAGATCAGAGAACTAAAGGATAGATTGATAGCCTTAGAAACCAACAAAAGAAGAGAAGCAGTTGAGAGCAGTGAGTTAGAAGAAGAAGATGATGAAGATTTTGAGGATGTTGAAGAAGAGCTTGATCTAGAAGACCAAAGGATGGCCAAGTTGATAAAGATTGTAAAAGGTGACAAATACAAGGTAAAAATTGATGTACAAAAGTTTGGTGGTAATTTGAATGAAGAGGAATTGTTAGATTGGATAGCTTGCTTGGATAACTATTTTGAATGTGAAGAGATTCCTGAGGAATAGAGAGTGAATATTACCAAAACAAAACTTAAGGGACATGCACTTGTTTGGTGGGATTATCTACAATCAGAGAGGAGGAAACAAGGCAAGTCTAAGATTATGGATTGGGACAAGATGGTGGCTAAGTTAAAAGGTAAGTTTCTTCCTTCAGATTATCAAGTTCAAATGTTTAAGAAATTGGAAAATTTTGAGACAAAAGGAAATGGATGTAAAGGCATTGAAGAATTTTATAGATTGAGTAAGAGGTCTAACCACAATGAAAATGAAGATGAGAAAATTTCTAGGTACTTGGGTGGCTTAAGGATGAATATACATGATGAGTTGGCTTTGACTAATCCTAGAAATGTAGAAGAATGTTACAAAATGGCATTGAAGGCTGAAGAGAAGGTAAGGAGGAGACAAGAGAAAGAAACAAGAGGAAGAGGTAGCACTTCTAGGGGTAGAGGTACAACTTCAACATCAAGGTAGACCAAGGAAGACTTTGAATATGCTGATAGAAACAAAGAGCAAGCATCTGAAGCAAGAGGAGGATGGAGAGGTGGAAGGAAAAACTTCAGATAAAAGAGGGATTTCAATGAGTTTTCAGGTAGATGTTATAAGTGCAATGAATTTGGACACCCATCTTTAAAGTGTCCTCAAAACCAAGGTTCAACTTCAAGTGGTGATAGAAGGAGTGAGAGGAGAACTCAATTGATCTAAGAGGAAGAATATGAAAGTTCAAGTAGATCTGCAAATCCAGAGGTGGGAGAAGCACTCATGATGAGAAGGACTTTGTTGCAAGCACCAAAAGAGGAATATTTGAGCCAAAGAAGGAGTCTCTTTAGAACCTCATGCAAATGCAAAGGTAAAGTGTGTCAAGTTGTTATTGATTCAGGTTCTCAAGATAATATGGTATCTAGGGAGATGGTAGACATATTAAATCTAGAAAAGATACCTCATGTAGCACCCTAAAAAGTTTCTTGGGTGAATGATAGTCAAACCTTAGTGGTGAATGAGCAAGCCTATGTGGATTTCTAGATTGGGGAGTACAAGGATAGGGTCTTATGTGATATATTTCCAATGGATTGTTGCCATTTTCTCTTGGGGAGACCATGGCAATTTGATAGAAGGTCCATGTATGATGGTTGGGAAAACACTTATGATAAGAGTTTTAGACTAACTCCTTTGTAGGGTAATGCAAAAGACAAAGATAAAACCAGGGTTGTGATTTTTGGAAAGAAGGAACCTATAAATGCTATGAAGGAGCACATACATTATGATGTTATTAACTGTCCTAAGATTGAAAATGCAGGGGTAGCAGATATGGTTGAAAAAATAGGGGTAAAATGTGATTTTCTAGGGAGTAAACAAGAAGGTGTGATGATTGGGATCATTGTATTTCCTTTGGTAAGCCATAAAGGTGAAGGTAAAAATGAAAAGGTTGTCAAATTAGGGGTACAAAGGTTTGACAGAGGCAAGGGACTGGTGACAGAGGTGCAAGGACAGTGTGGAAATATTGCACAATAGGGTAGACATAAACAAAGAGATGATACTAGGTTGAGGGAAGTTCATGGTAATGGTTTTGCTGACCATTGTTTATGTGCAGTTATAGGTGATAGAAAAAAAGAAAATTTTGAACCAAGAATGGTGAAAGGGTAGACCTCAGGTCTGAATGTGCAAACATAGTCCTATGCAAATGCAAGCACACTTCCAAGTGTAGGATAGTTTGGAGTGCAAGGTCTGACATAGTGGAAGGAGATTATCAGTCCAATAAGCATGTATGGTGGATGGTGGGTTGATATTAGCCTGCAATCATGGGGCATGAGTTTCTTCTAGGGGGGTTGTATGGTGCAGGGGCACCTACAACCATGTTGCAAAATTCACTTTGCTAGTAATCTGTCCTAAGGGACTTTGGGTGAGTCTTGGAGTTTTTAGGTGCTCTATCATAGTATGTATTTAAAATAAGGTCTAAGTAGACCATTATTTTATGTATTTAGGGATTTTGTGAGTTTGGTGGTCAAATGCACAAAGATGCACTCTTGCTTCAAAATTTTCAATTTTTCCATGTAATCTTTGAAGGAAAATTATTCAAATTGTAAATGGAAGTGCAAGATAAGAGTATAGAAGTTTTCATAGGGATGAAATAAAGGTGTTTGAGTGGTCGTAGGTGTCTTGGAAAAGAAAGTTGCATAATAATGCTTATTTAGCAAAAATTGTCAATGTTAGCAATTTTTAAGACAAATGAAGGTCTTGGTAGTTAAAGGATGGTTATAGGCATTGGGGGAAGATTGTTTTGATTTGAAAATGTATAAAGACCTTTTAAATGGATGAATATCTATTGATGGTTTAGTTGTGGTGAATATTCTTTGAATAAAGCAACACTTTCTCTGTTAATTCTCTGATTCTCTTGTATTATTTTTGAACTTATGTGTTTTCCTTGTATTGTACAAGATGTAATTGGGGTGAATGATCTGATTTGTTTTGTGTCTTGTTAGAATGGAACTAAAATTGTTTTGAAAACTATTCTGAAGGCCTAACAATCAATTTGGAGAGAGTTCTCATTCATTTTCTGTAGTCTGTTTGTGTAAGGCAATGAGGGCACCATTTGAAGTTCCATTATGTCTTAAGCCATTCCCACTTACTTTTTGGGTCTATCACTCAGTGTTATGGAATGATATTAGGTTATAATGTGTTTCCTTACATTCTTGAGTAGAAATGAGGTGAGTTGCAGGATGTGGGATATCACCATAGGGTGCAATGGTGTATTTTCCATGTAAGGATTGGTGGGACAGTGATGAGTCTTGATGAATTGTTGATAGTATTGTCCTGGTAATAGTGTGAAATTTATATACAGACTCTAATAAAGTGGTTTTATGCTTTTATTAGTCTTGGAGAGCCTTGGAAATGTGAATTCAAAGAAACCTTAGGTTTTTACATGAAAATGGAGGGTTTGGCGAAACTACAGTCTAGAGGTTAGTTGTATGAGTTTTGAAGGGTGAATTGGTGGTTTTGCATCGCATTATAACTCTTTCCAAGTTAATTTTAAAAAAAAAATGATTTGAAGGTGCATTGTTTGTAAAACAGGGCTAATCCTAGTAGCCTTTTAACAAAGCAGTCTATTGAAACTTGGTGTTGGGCCTAATGCACCTTGTAATATTTTATTGGAATATTGTGTCTAATTATGTGAGGATGCCAAATTGATGTTTGATTGGACATAGAATGTCCTTCTCTAAAATATGTATCAATTTTTTGTGTTTTGAATGCTAGTAGCTTCTACTATGTCTTAAGAGCACGTTGGGTGATTGTGAGTTCAAGAGTTGATGATTTGTTGAAATATGATCAGTTTTGAGTCTATTGTAAGTTTCTTCACCTTGATTTGCATCAAATGGGTAGCTTAGAGATCATTTTAGGGTCTATGAATCACTTAGTAGCTCCAATATCTCTTAGAATAGAAATGGTTTAGCCATAGAGCTTACTTGTCAATTATATCAAAGAAGCCTGGTACTCTGCTTTCTTGTTATCCACCATTGCATAAATATTATGTTGTAGGGTATGCTACTAGTTTCCTTCCCTCCATGACCTTGAATTCTAAGGGTAGTTAGATGCATAATGGTCTCTGACACAAGTGTAACATCCACCATGTAGTCCTTTTTGAATTCTAGACTTATCTTCTTTTGAGTTCCCCTAAGTGTTGTAGGCGTCATTGCCCTTGTTGGACCTTATATTCCCCCCACCTTGGTTTCCTTCTTCCTTTTCCTGAGGTTCACCTTTCCTTTTGAAATTTCTAAAATCGGGCATAACATATCACCCATATTTCTATCACCCTTCTAAAATCTTTTATTTCTAGGCCTAGGCTTGGAGTTTGATCCCTTGCAAAGATTTGACAACTACTGTAACTTTTGCTCTTGCTTAAAGTCCTCAAAATGTTTTTCCATTGTAAGAGGATTTTGAAAGTCCACTTTAGATCCAATGTGGGGTCTTAATCCCAATATAAAATTTTGAATTCAGATTGCTCATCGGATTTGTACTATGACACATGAGCAAGTTGGTAAACTTCTCCTAGTACTGAACTACTATCAAGCCACCCTAGGCCAGATTCTAAAATTAAGTCATTTTATTGTCAAAGAAAACATGTGGTAGCCACCTCTTCCTAAAATATTGGAGGAAAAAATCCCATGTGATCTCTTCTTGTGAAAATCTCCCTTTTGCCTTCTCATTGTCCCACCAAGTAGAGGCCTCTCTAGACAATTGATATGCAACCCAAGCAAACTTGGTCTAGCTAGAAAGGTTGCAAAGCCCAAGGTATTTTTCCATCTCATTGATCTAGGCCTCAACCCCATCTCTGAAGGCCTTTCCATTGAACTTCAGTGGTGCTACCTTCCTAATTTATTTTCCCAATTCTTCCTCAATTTTACCTCAATTGGGATTCCCTTCTCGTTGGTCGGGTACCTCATTCTTGAGATTCTAATATTCCTACACACCTTGGACTTCTTGTTCAAAATGGTCCATTCATAATTCTTACTATTTTGGGAGTTCTAGGATCTGGTCTAGCCTCTTTCTTGGCCCATTGTCGTGCCTTCTACCATTTGCATCTTGTCTAGTGGTCACCATAGTTACTCACACTTGACTTGGATCACAATTACGTTTAGCATTCAAGAAAAACATTTTATTCTTATATGGTATTGCATCTATGAAATACAATGCACACAAACTAAAAGCTAATAAAGAAAAGAAAACATACACATTTTTTCTCATCAAGACAAGCCTTCAAGCTTCATGCCTTTGATCAACAAAAGATTTTCTTTTTCTTTTTTCTGCTCTAAGTAGTTCCCTAATTATTGGAAAGAGGACATTCCTCAGGATGCTCATTTGAATCTACATATTCCCTCTTGGGTGATGCAGGATGTGCATGTAGGAACTCCTCCTCCTTAGTCAAAAGAGGTGCATTAGGTCCACATCCTAATGGGTAATCTCTAAATGTGGAGGGTTTCTTAGTCTTAGGAGTTTGTTTGGTCTCCTCTATATTTTTTCCTCTCTCCAACTTGAGACATGTGCTAGAGTTTCTTCATCAGGAATCCCGGTTTGGTCTTCGGGTTTGGGATTCTCCTCGATAACAATTTTTTTTTTGATAGTCCTATTGGTTTTCCCCTTCTTTCTTCTCAACTTGGACCTTCCCATTTCTTGCAACCAATTTAGATTTGGTCATTGTCTAGGTATCTCAAATCTAGTTAAGGGTCTACTATTCCCTAGCTCATTCATCATGGGCTCATATTCCTAGAGTTGAACTTTGATCTCTGATACCAAATGTAACATGCTCAACTAGATTTACTTTAGAAAAAAAATAATATTGGCATTATGAATATCAAATTTATGAAACAAAATCCTTAGCTAATTCCATCTAGTAATTTTATGTTCATAAATCATAAATAAATCTAAAATATAAGTATTCATTTCTAAATGTCAATAGTCACATACAATTTTGACTTGGCATTCAACGTCTCAAAATCAATTCTCATAGTCTTCTTTTTGTTACACAATTTCATTCTTTTACATCAATGATACAAATACATAATAGAATTATGATATGATTCCTTTATGACAACTTGCCTCCACTGGTGGACAAGAACATGATTGAGGTTCTTTTCCACACAACCATGAAGCAATACTTCCCCAGAATTACCTAATCAATCAAAGAATACCTGACCCTGCATGGAACACTTAGCAAGAGATACAATTTGCAAGGTGGAATTTGTGTGTGCCTAAATTTATGCATTTCTATTTACTATTAGAATATGCAAGTTCCATGTTAGGTTAATAAATCGACAAAGAGATAATAAATAATAACACTTTGTTTTGTATATGTATATATAAAAAAATATTGCAAAGCTTGGCCAAGTTCATGTTGCATAAAATCCAACTCTAGTTAGATATGGAAAAGGAAATCTACACTCTCTGGCACCTATTCCTGGAAGGAAATCTTATCATATCAAAGGGGTATCCCTTTTAGACCATCTAATAGCATCATAATCTAGTGTGCTACAATCTACCAATGAATTCATGTATCATTCCATTTCATTGTTTGACCACAATGAAAACATAAAAAAAAGTATAATTGTCCGTTTATTCACCATACACTTCTCTTTCTACACATGCAAATATGTATTGTTCTATTTCTACAGTTCATTCCTTTGGAAACAAGTATAAAAATATATACTCAAAGATTAATGAAGATGAATAAGAAGGTATACAACATGTATGTGCATGTGCGTCAATGAAGCATTTATGCACATGCACATATATGCATATAGTGAACATAGTTGGAAATAACATACATATACATTCTGAATATAAAAAGTTAAATCTTCCTCACAATAAGAAATCCACATTAAGAAAAGATACCATCAACTTGTTTAGATTCTCCATTTAGTATTTTAAATGACATTTAATCTCTAATGAAATTTCAAGGGAAAAATGTTTATTCTAAAGAAATTTGTCTAACATAATTGATCTAAAATATTCACAATGATCATTACCAAAGAAATACAATTTCATTTAGAAAAGAAGATTGTCTTCAATAAATTCAAATCAGATTCTAAGATGTCTTTTTTTGGTCAACTGTCTATCTGTTGTTCAATTTGCAACTTGCCATTATATTATTTTCTTAAAAGAACATCATTATAAAGAAAAAAAACATATATGCTATGTCCATTAAGAAGGGTTTTCACAAAAAAGGGGTGATCGATAGACATGATATCATGCTACTATTTTCTCTATGGGCTCTACATTATATACGATGGAAATAGAGCCTTAGTTGTGATTTCAAATAAATGATAGAAACCCACAAGAACACATAAAAGAACAAAGCAATCTCTCACCAACCATGGCTTTGGCACTAGAAATGATCGATAGTGATAATAAGTATACGCGTGTATATATATATTTGGGTACATCTATATATACATATGCATATATACACATACACCAACATTCACATGAGGAAGCATTAGGTTCTATAACCTTGTGGCCTTAGAAGGCCGTTTATTCCTTCAAATAGTTTATTAACATTTAACATGCATCGATCGATGTTATGATTGTTCTGAGAGAGAAGGCTTTCACCGAGCAATAACATGACTTAACCAAGGAATCCATAGAACATTAACTAAGACCTTCACATTTTATCATTTAGAGAGTATGATGAATTCCTATGACAAAAGATAGCGATGAGATTACTTAGCAATATATTTTATGTGCTCATTAGGCTATTATCAATTATATGAACCACTCAGCCATTATTAGCAATATGAATTCACTCGACTATTTGGCTAAGCACCCACATGGTGACATTGATACAATAAAATTGATACCATAAGGTGTCATGCTACAATGAAATAATTCATAGAGGTTGTTAAAAGAATATGTAAATACTAGTTGGGCCAAATGGCCTGAACCTTTTGAAAACCAAAAGTGGGTAGAACCCATCATGGAAATTTAGCTAATACCCATGCATGCAAGCTTAACATATCACAAGCTAGCCATGGTGGCTTCAACCCCCAACTTTTATATGATTCAACCCAAGTATATTATTAGAGGAAACACACAAATACAAGATCATACTAGAAATGCTTAACATAGCCTCAAAACAACGAAATGAAGAAATTTTCATTTGATTCAAGAAAGTATCATAGAGGAGATTCATATTACCTCACATTTCTGCAACATCAGATATTTTTTATTTGTGTTTTTGGAAATAATCATTCAATCCCTCTACTTTTTTTGTTTTTAAAATCCTCCTATATCTTCCCTTTCTTTTTCCTCTCTAAATCTCTTCTTAATTTCTCCCTTTTCAGTTCTGATATTTTTTACTAATTTTAGGAGATAGTGGTCTTGAATTCTCGTCTCCATATCCCTTACCTGGCCACCCACTTCTTCCTCTTTTTGAGTGTTGACTAAAGATTTTTTTCATGAGAGGGGTCGACTCCTTTCCCATTAATGATGGGAGTTACAAATTTTTATCCCACGATTTCATTATTTTCCATGAAAAGTGAAATTTAGACCTAAGGGAAAACATTCATATATATATATATATATGTATGTATGTATATATATTTATATACTCATATGTATGTACGTATATATATACAATTTATCCTCATAAGATTATATACATATATACATATATTCAAAATGTATTTTTTAAAACTTATATGTTTATTTTATCCATTTCATTTCCTTGTTTCAAAATATATTTCAAATTCATCCAAAAGAACAAACAATGCAATTTATTTTCATACGATAATTGTATTTGATAGGTTGAGTTTCTTTTTTTTTCTCAATTTCATTGAATATCAAATTTGAAATAGAAAGGATAAGACAAGAAAGCATAAATTCTTTCTTTCCACTAATTATAGTTCTCAAATGAATTTAAATGAAATATATCAAATTTTCTAACATATGCAAATATCATGATCTACTTTGGTGTGTGAGATTCCAAATTCCATTCTTGCTTACTGAGGTCATCCGGCTAAGTGTTCCTACCTCAATCAAGTTCTTATCCTTCAACCTGCTCCTGCACACACATTCTTCCACTTTCCCACTTATCAGTAACCTTTAACTGATAATCTTACAAAATAATTTCTTTAAATAAAAAGAATACATAATATCCATTTTCAATTCCATCATTGCATTTTAACAAATCCATAAATTCAAATGATAAATTCCATTTTTTAGATATTTCAATTTTCTCAATATTTTTACAAGCAAGCAATGAAATTGATATATGACATTCTCTTTCCATCCTATTCAATTATTTTTTTAGTTGAGTTTCCTTTCTAACTTCTTTTAAATGATTATTTTCTTGTTTGTCCATGGATGTTAACAATTAGGTATTGCACTAACCCTTTTATGCATCCCACGGTGTTTATGATAAGCTCACTTTGATTAGTCACATATTTTAAAGGAACTCTTTTGAAGATCTTCCCTTTCTATTTACCATCCCCTAGATTCCAAACCCCCTCTCACGAGATTAAGATCTAGCGGATCAACCATAATTGTTATTTTTTATCTTTCTTATAATACATTTCTTAACTTATTGGTTTATTTTGAAAGTTTATTTGGTGCTTTGATTTCCTCTTTATTTCCTTACTAGGTTCTTGACAACATAACCAATGTTAGCAACAACAGTGGGACATAAACTAGAATTGTGAGCCATAGGAGCTCTTAGGAGTTATATTTATACCCTAATGATAACATAATAGAATAATCATATTGATGCCATTGGGATTTGTATGTTGATAAGTGCTTGACTCAAAAATCTAGTGAAACATGGAAAAAATCTAGGCCTATGGGTTTCCCATGGCTTGGATTGAATCTCCAAAGAGGGTTGGTTCCCTTTGGTACTCGCCTGTTTAAAGATGATGGATCATTTCATGTGTCCAACTTGTATGATTTAAATGTGCAGTTGTTTGGTGATCTCAAATAGATATGAGGACAACCTCCTTTTGCATGTTCTTTTCATTTTCTAACCCAACAACTAGTTGTTCACATAGTCCATTGCCTCTTACCAACTTTTTCATTTTGATTTCCATGTCATATTCCATTACTTTGGTTATCCAACCTCCTCTCTTGTAATTTTGTTGCAAGTATGAGCAAATTTGGTGGTGTTGTCATTAATGTTGTCATTGATGTCAACACAGTTCAACTTCTTGTAGTTTATGCATGCGTAGTTGAGATACTGTTGAGATGTTGTGAGTACATGGAGCTATCTTTATGATGTTGTAGATGTGCTTAATTGATGAGTTTCCAAGTGATTTTGAGAAAATTAATAAAGAAAGAAGTCAAAATTGTGTAAGTGTTCAAAATGTGCTCCGATATGTGATCTGCATTTCTCCTATGTTTGTTAAATAGACATAGGAAAAATAAGAGGGGGGATGAATTAGTTGTCACAAAAATTAAAATTTAAAACTTTATCACTTATCAAATATTCAACCACACTTCTATTATTGAATATGAGCATGAAACATAAATAAAAGAAAGTAAATCGACACAATGAACACCATATTTTTATGTAGAAAACCCAATAAGGAAAAAACCATGGTGAGGGTTAACTCACACTATATAGTACATTCAAAAGAGGCTCACTACCAAAATAAGGACTCACTATCTAAGCACAAAGGATCATTGCCTACAAAAAGGACTCACTGTCCAACAAGGAGGCTCACTTCCTACACAAGATTATACAAAATAGAATAAGGCTTTACAACCCAAAAATTAACTAGAAAGATGCACCTATCATGTGTTGATATAGTTCCAGAGATGCTCACAACTACTTCCCTTCTAATCACACCTTCACATTCATTACTCACTCACTATTTCTTCTGTCTCTTTTCTATTATCTACACTAACTTACTGCACTTCCACACACACTTAGAATTGTTTTCCATATATTTATATATATATATATTTGATCTCCATCACAAGCACCAATTAGGTTAGCCTAATTAGATGCAATTCATTTATAAAAGATGTCAACTATTGTCTCCACAAAATATTTTCAAAATATAGTTTAACTGCTAGCACATTACATTATGTTGGCTCAGATCAAAAATTAGATTGCACATAAGTTTTCATATCATATCAAAAATATCTTAACAAGTTGGCCAGGAATAGTCTTCAATGCAACCAAAAAAAAATGCCACTTCATTGTACAAGCACAAAAACATGAAATAACCTGATCATGCATGCCTTTATCATTCATTATTAGTTTCCAAAAAGCACAACCATAAATTGTCAACTGTGGAGAAATGTGCACTAGAATATCAAAGAGGCACCAAAAGTACTAGATCAACCACCAGAGAAGATAAGTCAGTTATACACACCAGTTTAGAGTACTAGACCAAACTACCAACATGGTGACATCAATGAAAACATATAGATAACTTAATCATTTTTCCAACAGTATTGATCATATGCTTGTGTAGATCTTAAGAGTTTTTTTTTATGATCTAATGGTGATATCTAGTGATTTTTAGCTTCTTTTTTGATGAAGTGTGAAAGTTGTGTTCACCAATGTGTGAACCATTCTGGCAGAGTTAGCTTTTGTGACTAGGAGAAAGGTATCTGCTCTGTAGTCCTCCACTGTTCTATTTTAGATCTTACAGATCTGGAATATGTTGTGTAATGGTGTTCTCTTGGTTCTAGAAAAGATGTGTTTGGTTTGGTAATCCAAAAATCAAGTTTAGGAGCTACTGTATGTGTTTGCATAGTCCAAATGGATTGATGAAAGTTGTTTGGTGTTCAAAGATTGTTGTACTTGCTATGGATGTATCTGAAGGAACTTGAGATGTGTTCTCATGCATAATGAAGTATTTTTCATTGTTTGCATGCTATCTTCTTGTTGGGAAGTGTGTACATCAATGTTCATTTGTGTTTTCATTAGGTTTTTCCAACTTGGTGTTTACACTTCATTTGAAGAATTAAATCTAATTAAGGAAGCGTGTGTTTGATCCAAGATATTATTTTTGGCCTTGATTAAGCATTTTTATTGGTCCACTCTCATTCCTTTCCACCATGGGAACTTTGAGTTTCCAACCTAATTTGAATTTATGAAATGAGGCGTATGTGGCCAACCTTGGAGAAAGTTTCTAAGGTTGAATATGGTATAAAAGCAAGTTGAATTGTGAAGAATTGGATATGATGCAAAGTGACAAAGTAAGCCACAAAAATAAAAGAGTAGAAGTGTGGGAAAATGATTTGAGGTAGTAGTACTTCATTGTGTTAGACTCCTAAAGGTAGTGAGCTAAAGGTTTCTACAATATTTTGATCAAGGCTGCGAATGTGTGTTAATTTTTGTGGTGGATCTTTTGTTTTCTTTTGTATTAGTAGGCAGTGAGCCTCCCTGTTAGATAGTGATTCCTTTCTGTAGGTAGTGATCCTTTGTATCTAGATAGTGAGTCCTCTTTTGGGTAGTGAGTCTTAGTAATCCATTTTTCTATCTCTTTTTATTGTGAGTTAATCCTCACTGCGGGTTTTCCCTCATTGGGTTTTCCACATAAAATATGGTGTTCATTGTGTTGATTTTACTTTCTATTATCTACATTTCATGTTCATACCTAATAATAGAACAGTGTGGTTGTGAAGCTAATAAGTATTTAAAGTTTTGAATTTGAATTTGGTGACAACTGATTCATCCCCCCCTCTCAGTTGTCCTACACCTTTTAACAATTGGTATCAGAGCTTTGGTTCCTTGGTGTAGAGCTTAACCGCTTAAGGAAGATCCAATGGCACATAAGTTGGTGATCCCTATGTTAGATGGATTTGATTACAGTGACTAGAAAGTGTAGATGAGAAGATATATTATCTCTCTTGGTTATAATACTTGGAAGGTTGTTGAGATGAAGTATGTTGCTCTGGCAAGTGGTCCTACTACTATAAATGATGTTTCTACTTATGAGGAGAATGAGAAGGTGAGATATGCTATTTTCAATGCCCTATCTAAAACTAAGTGAACTAAATTCCTTTCTTTAGACTCTGCTTATGAAATTTGGAAGAAGTTGGAAGATATTTATGAAGGAAATGATAGAGTGAAATTGAAAAGGAAGCTAACGACAAAGCACAAATATGAGAATCTAAAAATGGAAGAAGGTGAAGATTTTGCAAGCTATTTCTAAAGGGTTGAACTTGCAACAAATGATGTTAGAAATCAAGGGGGTAAATTAATTGATGAAGATATAATTGAGAAGATCCTAATAACCCTTCCATAATGTTACAGTGATAAGATCTCAGTTATTGAATAAATCTATGATCTTAGGAAATACACTAAGAAGAGCTATTCGACACCTTGACGACATTTGAGATGAGAGTTTGGAAAGGAGGAAAAGACAGAGACAACATTTAAGGCAATGAAGATTAAAGATGATCTAGATAGTGATGGTTCTGATGAGCTAGAAGCAAATTTCACTAGGAAGTTGAAGAAAGGTACCGGTAAGTATAAAGGTATGTTTCCCTTTAAATGTTTCAGTTGTGATAATATTGGTCATTATGCTTCAAGATGTCTAAATAAATTTGTACATAAGAAGAACAAGGATAAAAAGGATAAGGATAGAAAGAATAAGAAATATAAGAAGCTATATTATGTTAAAGAAGAAGTCAAAATCTCTGATGATGAATATGATTATGGGGTGATGATAGTGAATGCTTATTTTTAGCTTTGAGAGTAAATATTTATCTACTAACCCTAGAAAATGTGCAAGAAAGAATGCTTTGGAAAAAAAAAAAGGATGAGATAGAAGGTACTTTGGTCCCTTCCTTTCATATTAGATAGGATGAAGATTATTGGGTGATTGACAGTGGATTCTCTAATCACATGACTGGTGATAAAAGTAAGTTCACTAAACTGGAAAAGTATGATGGTGGTTTGGTCATGTTTGGTGATGAGTCAAGAGAAAATATTGTTGGATCTATTAGCTTTGATGGAATACACAACACTGATAATGTATATTACATAAAGGGTTTGAGGCATAACATTTTGAGTATTAGACATATGTGTAGCAATGGTTTTAAACTTGTGTTTTAGAATAGTACCTATGAAATCAGAAAAGGATCTGGAGATATGGTTGCTGCTAGAAGGAGAACTCATGGAAACATTTATTAGCTTAAAGGTGTGGATGGTTAGTGCCTTGTATCTCAATTCAATGAAATTTTGTTGTGGCATCAGAGAATGGGACATGTAAACTTTGTTAATCAAGTCAGGATCAATTCAAGAGATGTAGTCCAAGGTCTACCTAGAATCACAAAGCCTGCTAATACTATTTGCAGAAGTTGTCAGTTAGGGAAACAAACAAGATGCAACTTTAAGGGAAAAGAGCAATCTTCTACTGGAATGCTAGATTCAATTCATATTGACCTCTATGTTTCAACTAGAATAGGAAGCCTAAATGTTTATAGGTATTTCATGCTCCTTATTGATGATTATTCTTGAATGACAAGGGTTGCTTTTCTTAGAGAGAAGACTCAGGCTCTAGATAGGCTTAAAGTATTCAAAGCAAGAGTGGAAAATGAAGTGAATTTGAGAATCAAATGTTTGAGATTTGATAGAGGTGGATAATTCACTTTTGGTGAGTTTAATACATTTTGTGAACAACATGGCATAAAAAGATAGTTTTCTTCTTCGAGAACCCCTCAGAAGAATAGGGTAGTTGATAGAAAAAACTAGATGATACAGGAAGCCACAAGAACCATGATGAAATAATTAAATATACCAGATGTGTAGTGGAGAGAGGCAATACACACTGCTATTTATGTTCTTAATAGAGTTCAGATTAGAGGAAACAACACAAAGAATCCTTTTGAGTTATGGACTAGTAAGACTCCTACTGTGAAGTACTTCAAGGTATTTGGAAGTAGATGTTACATTAAAAGAGATGATGACAGTCTTGGGAAGTTTGATTCTAGATGTGATGAATGAATTTTTCATGGGTACTCTACTACCAGCAAAGCATGTAGATGCTTCAATAAAAGGTTGAGGAAGATTATTGAAAGTGCTAATGTGAAAGTTGATGAAGAAATCCACAGACCTATTGAGATAAGTCAATTTGAACCTGATGATCCTATCTATGGACATGTACCTTAAGAGAATAAGGAGAAGGAAGAAGAAGAGGAAGAATAACAGAATGAAGAAGAAGAAGAAGAAAATGAACCATAACCTATTTCTAAGACTCCTAAGTATGTGCAGAAGAATCATCTGGAGGAACAAATAATTGGAGATAAGAGTGAAGGTGGGAAGAAAAGAAGAAAAGTTGCAGGTGAGGTAGATCTATGTTTACTTTCTAAAATTGAACCTAAGTCTGTGAGTGAAGCATGTGACGATGAGAATTAGATAAGAGCTATGAAAGAAGAGTTGCAACAAATGGAAAAGAATCAAACATGGGAATTCATTCCTAGACTTGTGAATAAGAATGTAATTGGTTCAAAATGGGTGCTCCAAAATAAGTTGAATGAAAATGATGAAGTTATAAGAAATAAGGCAAGACTTGTATGCAAGGGATACTCACAAGTTGAAGGCATAGACTTTTAAGAGACATTTTTCCCTATGGCTAGAATGGAAGCTATTAGGATGTTTTTGGAATTTTCTTCCCACAAGGATTTCAAAGTATATCAAATGGATGTCAAGTCAGTATTTCTGAATGGTGAATTGGAGGAAGAAGTGTAAATGGAACAACTTGAAGGATTATAGTTATTTGACAAACCAAATATGGTTTGTAAGTTGAAGAAGGCATTGTATGGACTGAAGCAAGCTCCCAAAGCTTGGTATGCAAGATTGGATAGATACCTGACAAAGTAAGGATTCAACAAAGGCTCTGTAGACATCAATCTTTACTTCAAAGTGCAAGGTAAAAAAATGTTAATAGTGGTAGTATATGTTGATGATATTATCTTTGGTGGAAATGAAGGCATGTGTAAAATATTTGTTGAAGAAATGCAAAAATAATTTGAAATGTCCATGATTGGTGAGTTGAACTTTTTTCTTGGTCTTTGAGTAAGTCAAACTAATAAGGGGATATTCATTTCACAATCTAAGTATGTGAAAGAGCTATTGATTAAGTTTGGAATGGATGATTCTAAACTGGTTAGTACTCCTATGGTGATCAGATGCAACTTGAATAAAGATGATGAATCTGCTAAAATTGATCAGAGCAAATACAAATCTATGATTGGTGGGTTGCTATATCTTACTGCTACTAGATCGGATATTATGCATGTAGTAAGTCTAGTTGCAAAATTTCAAGTAGATCCTAAAGAGGTACATGTTACATCTATAAGGAGTATATTTAGATACCTTAAATGTACACTATACTATGGCTTATGGTATCTTAAGGGTGTTGATTTCACCTTGAGTGCTTATACCAATGTAAATTGGGTTGGTTGTGTGGGTGACTAGAAGAGTACCAGTGGAGGTGCTTTCTTTCTTGGTGAAAGAGTGGCTTTTTGGTTTAGTAAGAAACAAGACTTGGTTTCTTTATCCACTGTAGAGGCATAATATATTGCATATTGTTGTAGCATCCTGTTGCACACAGGTGTTGTTGATGAAGAAAACTCTGAAAGACATTGGAATAATATGTGATGAGCCTATTCCTATTTTTTGTGACAACATAAGTGCTATAAACATTTCAAAGAATTTATTATGCATTCAAGCTATAATATCATTTCAAAGAATTTGGTTATGCATTCAAGAACAAAACACATATCTATTGGATATCATTTCCCAAGAGAAAAAGTGTTGAAGAATGAAGTCAGGTTGGAGTATGTGACAACAAAGGAACAAATTGTAGACATATTTACTAAGGCTCTTTTGAAGGATACTTTTGAGTATCTTAGGGAGAGGTTGGGGTCATTGGCCCTTCAAACTAGGTGCACATGAAGGTGCATTAGTCTAGTGAATTCAAAAATTGTTCATTTATCTGGATTGATGCATGGGTCTACTTTGCAGGGGGAGTAGAAAAGGTTTTCATTATTGCAGTATGAGTTGAATGGGTGCACTCCTAAGGGGGAGTAAAAAATAGTAAGAAAAGGAAGAAATTGTTTCCTCCTAGAATATTGTGCAAGATGTTGTCTTTGATGGTTTTTCACATCATGTGTTTCCATCAATGAAAAAGGGGGATATTGTTTCAAGTATGAGAAAATTTGGTGGTGTTGTCATTAATGTTTTCATTGATGTCAACACATTTCAACTTGTATTTTGTGCATGTGTAGTTGAGATACTATTGAGATGTTGTGAGTACATGGAGCTATCTTTATGATGTTGCAGATGTGCTGAATTGATGAATTTACAAGTACTTTTGAGAAAATTAATAAAGAAATAAGTCAAAATAATGTAAGTGTTCAGAATGTGCTCTGGTATGTGCTCTGTTTCTCCTATGTTAATCCTATGCTTGTGCAAATCTGAAGAGTTGTTTTTGATGATCTGATGGTGATATCTACTGATTTGTAGCTTCTGGTTTGATGAAGTGTGAAAGGAGTGTTCATTGGTGTGTGAACCATTCTGACAGAGTTAGGTTTCTGTGATTGGGAGAAAGGTATCTACTCCGCAGTCCTGCATTGTTCTATTTCAAATCTTGCAGATCTGGAATATGTTGTGTATTGGTGTTCTCTTGGTTTTGGAAAAATATGTGTGTGGTTTGGTGATCTAAAAGTCAAGTTTCAAAGCTATTGTATGTGTTTGCACAGTCCAGATGAATTGATGGAAGGTGTTTAGTGTTCGAAGATTATTGCACTTGCTACGGATGTATCTGAAGGAACCTGAGATGTGTTGTCATGCATAAGGAAGTTTTTTTCATCATTTGTGTGTTATGTTCTTGTTGGGAAGCATGCACATCAATGTTCATTTGTGTTTTCATTAGGTTTTTTGACTTGGTGTTTACACTTCATTTGAAGAATTAAATATAATTAAGGAAGTGTGTGGTTGATCTGAGACACTATTTTTGGTCTTGATTAAGTATTTTTATTGGTACAATCTCATTCCTTTCCATCACGGGAATGTTGAGTTGCTGACCTAATTTGAATAAATGAAATGATGCCTATGTGGCTAACCTTGGAGAAAGTTTCTAAGGTTGAAGATGGTATAAATACAAGTCTAATTGTGAATAATTGGATGTGATGCAAAGTGACGAAGTAATCCACAAATTAAAAGAGAAGAAGTGTGTGAAAGTAAGTTGAGGCATTAGTAATTCATTGTGTTAGACTCCTAAAGGTAGTGAGATAAAGGTTTCTAAAATATTTTGATCAAGGTTGTGGAAGTGTGTTAATTGATGTGGTGGATCTTTTGTTTTCTTTTGTATTAGTAGGCAATGAGCCTCCCTATTGGACGATGAGTCCTTTCTATAGGTAGTGAGCCTTTGTATCTGGACAATGAGCCTTAGTAATTAGTTCTGCTATCTCTTTATATTGTGAGTTAATCCTCACCATGGTTTTTCCCTCATTGGGTTTTCCACATAAAATTTGGTGTTCATTAAGTTGATTTTGATTTTTGTTATCTGCATTTCATGTTCATACCTAATAATAGACTAGTGTGTTTGTGAAGCTAATAAGTATTTAAAGTTTTGAATTTGAATTTGGTGACAATTGATTCATCCCCCCTCTGAACTATCTTGTGCCTTTTAACACATTTGTCTCTACTCAAAAAAAGCTCTTTTATACTTGGTTGAGCAACCATAAAATGAATTCTATTATTTAAAATAAAATTTCTAAACTTTTTAATGCTCCTCATCACAAGTACATGTTTTTCAGCAAATGTAAACCTTTCCTCGTAGCCCTCCAAGCCTTGACCAAAGAAGGATATTGGCTATTCTAAACCATGTTTATTATGTTTTATTGACATAGTTGAGATAGTGTCCAAGCTTCCAAAAGCATATGGTATGAAATCCTTAGAAAAATTAGGATTTATAATAGTAGGTGCTATTGCTATAGAATTCTTAATGGATTCAAAACTATCTTTTCCTTCCCTTCTCTAGTTGAAACTCACATTATTTTTCAATATAGCAATTAGTGGCTTCAAAAGGTTTGTTATATTAGGTATAAAAATTATTACAAAATTTATTCAAATTATTACAAAATTTATTCTTCCAAGGAAACTTTGCAAACATTTCTTATGACTTGGCAATGACAAAGAAAGAATGTCACGTACCCTCTTAGAATCAATAGTTATTCCATGTTTTGACTGCATGACCAAGGATCTTACCTTCATCTATAATAAATATATACTTTTTTGGATTGAGCAATATATAAGATATTCTCTACACTTATCAAAAAATTTCTTGAGGTGAGAAAAGTGTTCTTTAGCATCCTTTCAAAAAATAATGATATGATCAAGATATACAAGAAAAACATTATACATTAACTACTAGAAATCCATGTCCATGGCTCTTGGAAATGCTTCCCCAGTATTGGAAAAACCAAAAGGAATTTTCTTGTATTCCATGGTTCCCCATTTTGTAGTAAAGGCTATCATTCACTAGCCTTATTCTTTCATCAAAATCTAATTAGATCTTGAATATCCATCAAGCAATGAAAGCCTGTCAGAACCTGATACAACCTATAAATTTTTCTCCATAGAAAGCAATGGTTAGTGGTATTTGAGTGAGGCTCTACTTAGGTATTTGAAATCTACAGATAGCCTTATTTCTCCATTCTTCTTCCTAACAAGAACTAGATTAGATATCCATGAGGTGTGTTTTATTAGGAAAATGATGCTACGCTCAATCAAAATTTTCAACTCTTTTTTCATGAGTGGCTCAAGCTTGGGGTTAAATGGTATTTATTTTTGTCTCATTATTTTGACATCAGATTCAAGATCAATGGTGTGTTGGAAAATTTTATGGTCAAAACATTTCAAATAAGAATATTCCCATGAAAAAAAATCATTAAATTATTGACAAAGAAAAATTAAAGCTTCCTTTTCTTCCTTGGTACATACCTTCCCCAACATGAGAATCTTACCTTTTAATATTTCAACCTCTTCATAGTGTTCTTTGAGGTGCATGCTGATTTTTCCCTTTTCTACCTAATCATCAAAACTAAAAATAAATTCCAAAGTGACCAATCCTTTGGGAAGCTTATTAGACTTCAACTGTATGATTTGTTCACCATACTTATGCTATAATATCTTGATTACAAGTTGAAAAATCATCCTCTTCTCTCAAGTAATTAAAAAATTATTGATCACTATTAAAAAATTTCCAATGAATGGTGTTATCAAGTATATAAGGTCTTTCTACAAATTTTACATACTTTTGTACCTTTTCATTGATGATGTCACTTGGTATGTCATATTGTGGTCCTATCACAACCAACCTATCAACACATTTTTTTTCATTATAGGCACAAACAAGACATTAAAAGCATCAAACTATTCATTAACATCCCATACTCGATGTTTGTAATAATTCAACATATCATTTTTAGTGACATGAAGACCTCTTACCTGGTTTACAATGAGCTCACTATCACCAAATACTTATATACAATTTATTTTCCTCTTCTTTTCCTATTCTAGACCATGAATTAAGGATTTGTACTTAGCTTTATTATTTGTAGAACTAGAATAAAAGCGAAAGGAAGAATAGTATTTCTCACCTTTGGGATAAATGAGCATCACACCTCCATATACACCATTTTTTATCCTTGATCCATCAAAATAAATCTTCCACACTTCATTTGATTGTGGTTTACACTATTGTTTGTCACTTTTAACAAGGTTAGGCATCACCAAATCAACATTAGGCATTAAGTAGAAACCCAAACTAACTTATTCTACTTGTTGATATAAACTATCTACATTGTTTTTAGCTACCCACTCATCTAGTAGTATGTTAGGAATGCTATCAATTATTGTATTATATTCATGGACATCAAGGTGTTCTTCTTGATTAATGATGGTTAAGTTTACATTAACAACACTAGGGACATACATGCTTCTATGTGGTCTTCAACTATTGGTTTCAATTTTATGGTTACCTTGGTACCATATCTTGTTCTAAACAACATATGGGACCAATATGAAGATAAATAGTCACCTATTTTTGTAATAAATTCCCTAGAAAGGCATAACGAAAAGTAGGGTGGTAGGTCTATGACATAGATATATTGAGCCATGGCAAAGTTTGGAAAAGAATGCAAGGTGAGACTACAACTTTTGATCACTCCTAAAATATTGATGGTTGTTCCATATAACTACACAACCCCTTTTACAAGTGGATCATACTGAATATCCAACCTATCTATAATCTATTTTTGCATAACTGGACTAATATCACCCGATTCTATCATGCAATTATGGACTAGATTCTTTCCAATGATCAAATAAATATAAAAATGTGGTGGATTTACCTCTTTGGATTTTTTTTAATGCTTTTTTTGGGGTACTTGGGGTGTATTAGTGAGCCAAAATTTGTGTTGATCCTTAGAAAGCTCATGTGACACATTCAATTTCGATAAGGCAGCTTGCAAGAGATCCTTTTTCCAAGAATGGACAATCAATCCCACATTGAAATACTAATATTTTCCTTCCTCATATGCTCTCAAATATTGAATGGAACTACACTATCCTTTTATGATCTTTAGGAACAAAATTGTATCCTTTTTCTCTTGGCTGCTCCTTGTTGGCTATAATTTAATTTCTTGGAAAAATATGCACATTTGACCCATTAGATGTACCATCAAATCCTTTGCTCACTTGGAGAGCTTGAATAAAATCATTTTTATCTTGTTGTCTCAAATATACAATAATTTTATTCTACCTTGCTTTGGTTGCAATAGATAAATAAGGCTAAATCATCCCTTATATTTCTTCTCCTTTCCAATTCATCAAGGTTGATTCAATTCATTTTTTACTTGCTCTTGTGATTCACCTTGCTGCATTGGTACTTCTAAAACTGCATTTGAATGCACATTCAAAGTTTTTTGTACCATTAGAAATTGGTTTATCACTCCATTCAAACATGTGTTTTGATTATTGGGTTGGTTACTTGGAAAACACCACCAAGGAAAACTTTAGTGGTGAATCTTCGCCGATTGGAAAATTCTAGGAATCAGCCAAGTTGAAATTGGTGAATTTCTTGCACCCAATAGAGTGTCCAAATCACTCGGATTTTATGAACTATAGGTCCAATGCATGTCCATTTGCCAATGAGTTTTTTTATGAGGAATATTTCAGCAACAAATTCGCCATTGCCAGACTACGCGTTTCAATTAGACTGACTATTATTTTCACTTGGAATCCCAAAAGCATTTAATAAAACACCTACATATTTGCCAATACTATTAAAACAACAATGTATCAAGACCTATTTCACCAATTAAAATTTACAAATAGTTTCTTGTGAAGACCCATTTTTCTAATTAAAATTTATAAATAGTTTCTTATGAGGACCTATTTCGCCAATAACATTAAAAAATAATTACATTTGAGGACACATTTCACCTTGAAAATTACAACATATCATTGTATAAGCACACGAGATTCACCAAATATTTAATATACCATTTAAATATCCCACATAATTCGCCAAATATGGAATCATGGATTGATATAAATACAATCGAAAGTGTCATTTATTCTTACACATTTTGTTCGATTTTGAGGTTCTACTTCTCGATTCGAAAGTCAGGGAAAACTGAAAACGTAGACTTAAAAGGTGAGTGATCATTTCTTCATAGTGTTATTAGTTATAATAATAAGTTTTCTTTATCTCTTTTCCATTCTTGCTTCAACAAAGTGAACCTTAGAACGAAACACAAATTTTTTGAAGTTTTCAAAACCTCTGACCTGTTGAGTAGAAAGATGACGAAGAAAGACTTGCAACTCAACAAAGTGAACCATCAACCAAGTCGAGGAATCACAAAGTTATGAAAATTTAGAACTCCGTGACAAGGTTATAAAACTCTGAGGAATAGAAACTAAGTTTAGGAAAAGCCAATTTTTTTTATATTTTATTCCATGGTATTGAATTTGATATGTGATTCTGCATCATTTTTAAAGAACAATACTTATCACACTAATTATAAATTCCTATTGCATTTCCACTCACACAATCTTTGATAAATAACTGAAAGGAATATTATTAATCCATTCCTTGAATAGAAATAAATACAATCGAAAGTTTCATTTATTCTTACACATTTTTTTGGGTTCTGAGGAGTGAGGTTCTACTTTTCAATTTGGAAGTCAGCAAAAGCTAGAAATGTATAAAGGTGAGTGATCAATTCTTCATAGTGTTATTAGTTATAATAATAAGTTTTCTTTATCTCTTTTCCATTCTTGCTTTAGTCTTAAAGATGATATTAAGTAGGGAATGGGATCTATATTATTTTTCTTTGTCCTTAAACAAAAAGACATTTTTTCTAGTTTTTATTCAAAGTGAGATGAATATGTCGAGCAAATCAGAGATCAATATGTCCAGTGACTTGAGCAGCAAGGATAAGGCTCCTGCTGCTCCTTAGGGTAGTGAAGAAACTCTTGCCTCTCCTCAGAATCCTTCCACTCCTTAGGGTGGTAAGGCTCCTGCCACTCCTTAGGGTGGTAAAGAGACTCCTACCACTCCTCAGGGTGGTGAAGAGACTCTGGCCGTTGCCACTCCTCATGATGGTGAAGAGACTACTGCCGCTCCTCAGGGTTGTGAAGAGACTGGGAGGCCATCAAAATTCCAAAAAAATTAGACATACCATACAGTCTTACTTTGGAATTGCTAAAGATTCTAGTTCTAATCCATCAGGTCAAGATGGAGCTACACCATCAACTCTTCCACCAAATATTGGTAGCATTCACAATGCCTCACCGCCACTGGAAGGTCAAGTTGAGATTGTCATTGATTTAAATCAAAATGTATCAAATCAAGATGTAAATACCATAGAAGATGTTCCAAGGGATACCCTAGGCCTGGTTAGGTAGAATGAGATAATTGAACTAGATGAGGATGATGATATTGGTAGCAAGAAAAGGAAAAATAAACCAAAAAGGGGGCGCGAGTGGGAAATGACAAGGAATTTTCAACTTGGTTGGTTGTCAAAGTAACCATTCATTGAACAAGTGGGGAAACCAAATGATATTGAAAATAAAAAATTGGTCAGATGTATGATTTGTACTTGGAAATGTGGAAGATACAAGACATTGCAGCTAAAGATTGACACTATAGAAAAGCATATTGGTAAAGTTTATGAAAGAAAAATCATAGAAAAAAAGGAATAATCAGTCATATGATGGAAATCAAAGGAAGAATGTCTTCATGTTAGGTATGCTATGGATTATGAAGTGCATCAAAAAAAAATTTTGAAGCTTGGTGCATGTAAAGGTACACTTGAGGCTCAATTGGGAAAGTAGTGGAAGCAACAAATCTATCCAAAAAAATTTAGATGACTGTTGTTTTTCATATTTTTTCAAGAGGGCATCCTATGAAAGACTACCTAGAATATTCTAGTTTATTATCTTATTTGAATGTTCCTCACTATCCCTACTCACATTGGTCAGTAAACACTGGATGAGAATGGGAAAATTGTCTTGCTGTAGTGGAAAAGGAAGATTTAAAGGTTAAAGTAAAAGAGTCAAATCTCATTGCATTATCTTTAGATGAAGTTACTATAGTAGAAAATATTTCTTGGGTCTATATGCATTTGTATACTATACAAAAACATGTTCGCCAAGCTCATCTTCTTTGTGTTCATCAAAGGAAGGACAGTTCAACATCACAAATATATTTGAACTAGTCAGTAAATCTTTGAATGAAATTGTAGGTATGGATGAGTTGACAATTGCAAAAAAGTTGGTGTGTGTAGGATCTGATGGAGCTGCAATGATGCAAGGTCAAAGGACCGGTGTTTGCACAAAGTTACAAACTACTTGTGCACCATACATGCTTGGCATTCACTGCATGGCCCACAAAATTAATTTAGCATTTAAAATTGTAAGCAAGTTTCCTACAGTATCAAAAGTCAAAAATCTAGTTTGTGAGATCCACACATACTTCTTTCGAAGTCCTAAACATTTCACAGAATTTCAAAATTTTGCTGAGGGAATAAAACCAGGAAACAAGCTTCTCAAGGATGTTAATAATAGATGGATCTCCCTGCATGGACCTGTTGTCACCTAGAATTGCACCCTATGCAAAGTTTTACAAAAACTGAGCATTCTAGAGCAACATGGGATCATCTCAAGGCTGTGGGTCACCTATAGCTGAAATGAACCTACGGAGAAGGCCGGCTTCCTTTCGGTATCACCTAAACTAGTGCTTATTTGAGAGGAAAAAGGGAAGAGATACATAAAAAGTGAAACTAAACCTATGGTGATACACCGTATTAATGAGAAATCATGAAATGAACACAGGAAGAACATACACTTGAAAGCCTAATTGCTATTCTCAGAGAAACTTCTTTCAGACCTAATGCTTTAGTCCTCACAAGTTTGGCCTACATACACATCTCAGGAAGGAAAGATTAATTTCACAGCTCTAAGATATGAACACAGAATTATAAAACATAGTTAAAGACTTGTATTACTCAAAAGAAAGATACAAAAATGAGAATCAATACAAACATGAACACAAAATTTCAAGGTAAACTCTGTGTTGCATTCAGGATTCTAGTTGAGTTACAAAAAAACATACACTGATTGAGAAAGGATTAATGAAAAAATCACTAACTCTTCGAGTCTGTAATCAGAACTATCTACAAAAAGGCAAAAAATGCCTTATATACAGACTGATATCGGCCCATTAGGGCTTACAAAAATATCCTAGTTCAAAAAAGATGTATCTTAGATCTTCTGATTGAAATTAATGTTGAAGCCTCTACGTGTCCATGATGGTGAAAAGTCATCTCCAAGGAAGCCTTCTTCAAATATCTTCAGCTACTGCATTCATTCTGATCCTGTCATCGTGTTCGATTGAGCTACCTCGGCCGCACCTTGAATTCTCTCACCCTTTTGACATTCCTTAGACTACCATTGATGACCCTCAGACCCCTCTGATTGGCTGAGTGAACTACACACAGACTCCCAGGTGGTCAAATTCCTCAGTTGAATCGCATCTCGCCAAGACACTAGAAGTGTTTCACCGATGTGATCAAACCCTTTCGCAAGCATCGAAAAAACATGGAGCCATCGCTAAGAGCTCCCAGTGAGGCCAAAAGATCATATTGATGCTACTGGAGCCATCAACAAGACACTGATTATCACCAAGAGATCAGTGGGTTAATGAGTCATGTGGAGATCTCCTATTGTCGCTGAGACCACGTGATATCGGCAAGACATCACTTCGACAGTCAATCTCTACATAGATAAGATTCATGTCAGGGAGACCTTCATCGACATCTCTAGAAGCCATCCTGCCAGGCTCCATTTCTTCTGTCAGCCAGACATCCTTCTGTCGGGAAGAGGTTGTGCCAAAGGCACTTTAGCTTTGGTGAGCACATGGTTCATTTCACTTCGGCAAGACCCCTATCGAGACCCCCAGCTGTTGACATGACCCCTTGTGTCACCAAGACATTTTGTAGAACTCCCCCTCCTCCTGGTGAATTCCTTTTCATTCTGAAGGCTTCTCTACTCGGTAAGACTCAGGCCGAGGTATGAACCCTCGGCCGACCTCCTTGCTTTTGGCTTGACTCTAGCTGGTTGGGAAGAAGTCTTCCTGAGCTCCTTGTGCTACGCCGAAGGCTCCTCAGTTGTTAGTGAGACCTCACCTTATTGCCGGGACATCTCAGCAAAAGTTTTGTTACACCGAAGGCTCTTTGAGTCAGGGTGACATTTCCATCTTGAGAAGACATTTCACTGAGAACCCTTCCTTTGGCCGAAATCACTTTTTCCATTTTAGAGGCTCCACTGCTCGGTGAGACTCTTGCCGATAACACCCTGTATGTCGCTAGGACTTTCCGTTGTTAGCAGGACCTCTAAGCAACATCCTCAACTATTGGCGAGACGCACCTATGTTTTGGTGGGGCCTCTCTTTGATCAGCAAGAATCCTTCACTCATAGAGACTTTATAACAAGCTCCATTTCGGTTCAGGGAGACATTGTGAAATCACTGAGACATCTCAGCGATATCACCTAGTCATACCGAAGGCCCTCTTTCCCTTTATGCCAGGGAGACTTTGTCGGCCAGACCTGTCCTGAGACTTTCCTCTACTATCGGCAAGACATCACCAAGTTAGTGAGACTTCTCGTCGAGTTCCTCCTGTCTGCCCGAAGAGCCATCCTTGTGTTTCAGCAAGACTCCTGCCGAACTGATTTTGTCTTGGTGAGGGCCCATCTTGGTATCTATGAGACTCCTGTCGAGGGCAAAACATATCGAGGCCTTAAGCCTTCATCTTTTGGTAAGACCTCCTCTGCTTGCTGAGACCTTTTGTCAAATACCGGAAGCTACCCAGAAACCCCTGTTCACCGTGAGTCTCCCTAACTTTTATGATTGAATGGCCTGTCGGCCAAAGAAACCCGCACAATAAGAGGTCATACCAACCCCTTCTTGTCATAGCGATAGGCACTACAGGCTCATTCAGCATGATAGGAAATAGGTCTCGGCGACCTGCTCAAGATGGAAAGAATCAAAACAGTCTGTCAGCCAAAAAATAGGAGGGTCTTGCCAACTTTCTCCTTAGATGATTTTCATGCCGAATCTTCCTAGGGTATCTTCTCCCACTGAGTTCCCCGTGACCTAGCAATAGATGTAGAGTCTTTTCCCTCGTGTGAATGTCCCACTGGCCTCTAAAGATCTAACATTTGATTATCTTGCCAGATTTAACTATAGGTGAAATAGAGGCAACAATTTTGGTGACCTCTGTAGGATGTTTCCCTACTAAACACGAGAACCAGTGACTAGGCTTATCCATTGGGCATGGAGTCATTAGAAAACTTAGAGAACAATTAAAACATCAGTCTTGCACATGGCCCCAACCTCATGAGATTTATAGGACACAATAGGTTGCCAAAATAGCAAGAAAGGGGAAACAAAAAGGGAAAATATATTCTGTGTTGAAACAACACTTATGGAAAACATAAAGCCTAAACTATTATGTACAATAGATAGATCGGTTAGATTTGAAAATAGGGCTTAAGGTGTATCCCATTGACTGGGATAGGAAGCACTTCACCTTCTGTTGTAGCTAGTTGATATGCATTGCGCTCCTTACAACCTATGATAATAAATGGACCAGTCCACATATTATCAAACTTGGTGTGATGGCCTGGTCTACTTTTAATAAAATCCCACCTGAGCACGAGGTCTCCCTCCTTAAAAGACTTTGTTGTAGTCCTTTTGTCAAATTTCTTCTTTGTTTGGAGCTGATGGTACTCTAAAGATTTCATTGCTCTATCGCTTGATTCTTTGAGCTGCATGAGCTCTGCATACCTTACAAACATGGAGTCCTGCTCCTCAAAAATCTCCAACTGGCGAACAATATCAAGAGCCAAAATCTCCACTGATAGTGGCAATCTTGCCTCTTTTCCATAGACCAACATATATGGCAAGTTACCAGCAGACCTCTTAGGGGTCACTCTATTTGCCCAAAGTGCATTATTTAAACTACTGGGCCAGGTCCTTTGGTTGTCCTCTATGGTTCTTTTAATAATTCTGATGAGGTTCTTATTCATGCTCTCAGCTAGGCCATTACCTTGAGGGTAATAATTTGAACATGTTCTCAAATGAATTCCATGTTTAACAGCCCAGTTGGTTACCCTTAGACCCATGAATGCAAGGGCATTATCAGATATGATGGAGTCAGGCACTCCAAACCTGGTGACTATATCTTCATAGAAGTTCAACACTGAGGATTCTTTTGCTTCCCTCAATGCCACCACTTCTATCCACCTTGTAAAATAGTTAGTGGTTGTAAGTACCCACTTATGACCAGCACTGGAAGGAGGGTTTATCAGACCAATGAAATCGATGCCCCATCTCATGAAGGGCTGCTCCACTTGAATTGGATGGAGAGGCATAGCAGGAAGTCTTTCCTTTCCTGAAAACAGAGCACATTTGATGCACCTTCTTGACCAGGCATACTCGTCCTTGAACAAGCTAGGCCAGTAGTAACCAGCTCTCATGATTTTCCAGGTAGTAGTTCTAGGAGCAAAGTGACCTCCTGTAGCTCCATCATGAAACTCGTGAAGAACTTTTTCAATTTGATCACTGTGAATGCATCTTAATAGGACACCATTCAGATATTTAAAAAAAAAAACATTTCCCATCAACACATATGGTATGGACTGTAGTCTAAAGTATCTTCTTTTGGCCCTATTCTAACCTAATGGGCATTGACCAGTTTTTAGAAATTGGGTCATATCTTGGACCCAATTAGTTATCCCCACAGGCACATCATCTTGAACATTTTGAGGCTCATTTGTATTGGCAAGCACAACATCCTTTTCCAGTTCACTTTCACTGCTTGACCCTGAAGTGAGCTGTTCACAAAGACCTTTACCTCTAACTAGTTTTGTGATGCTAATATTTGCATCATACTCCATGACCTTAGTGATCCACCTTGCTCTTTTTCATTCAGGTCTTTATTCAGCAGAACTCCTTCACACTTGAGTGTGCCACCAAAATATGAATTTTATTGTGAGAAATTAAAGGCTTCCATCTCTTCAGGCTTCTAATCATGGCAAGGACATGCCTCTCCACAAAGGAGTATTTATGTTTGTAGTCGACCAAACCTTGACTGAAAAAGGCTATTGGTTGCTCTAGATTCTCTTCATTTTTTTGAACCAATATTGTAGAAATGTTACTTGTGCTACCATAAGCATACAGATAAAAATATTTGGAAAAATTGGGATTTACCAGTGTGGGAGCTGCTGCTAAGGCCTCCTTAACCTTTTCAAAATTATTCTTGGCATCCTTTGTCCAACTGAAGATGACATTTTTCTTTAACATAGCTGTTAAAGGCTATAACAAATTTGCAACATCAGGGATGAATCTTCTTAGAAAGTTGATCTGGCCCAGAAAACTCTATAGACCCTTCTTGTGATTAGGTAGTGGCAACTCGAGTATGGCTTTGACTCTTTCAGGGTCAATAGTGATTCCCTGCTTTGACACTATGTGTCCTAATAGTTCCCCCTCGTGGACAGCAAAGATACTCTTCTTTGGATTTAGAGAGATACTGAACTCTCTGCATTTTTTGAACACTTGCCTAAGATGTAACAGATGTTCATCAACATTCTTGGAATAAACTGTGATGTTATCTAGGTAAATCAGTATAATCTTGTTGATCAAACTTTGAAATGCCATGTCCATGGCTCTCTGAAATGTGGCACCAACATTGGACAAACCAAAAGGCATCCTTTTGTATGCCATGGTGCCCCATTTAGTTGTAAAAGCAGTCTTAAATTGATCTTCCTCTTTAACCAGCACCTGATTATATCCTGAAAAACCATCTAGTAAGGAAAACCTTTCAGAACTAGCAACCTCTTGTAAGATTTGTTCCATGGAGGGTAGTGGGTAGTGGTCTGTTAAAGAGGATCGGTTAAGATCCCTAAAGTCTACACAAAGCCTTATCTCACCACTTTTCTTTCTAACTGGTACAAGATTAGAAACCCATGAAGTGTGCTTGATAGGGAAGACAATACCCCCCTCAACTAGTTTAGTCAGCTCTTTAATCATTAGAGGCTCAAGTTTAGGATTCAAAGGCCTTTGTTTCTGCCTTACTGGCTTGGTGTTAGGTTCTAATTCTATTGTATGCTGAGCAATATGGGGATCAAATCCTCTCAAATTAGAATATTCCCAAGTGAAGACATCATGAAACTCTTGGCACAAAGCGACAAAAGCTTGTTTATCTTTAGGTGAACAAATTTTTCCTATTTTAAGGAGCTTACCTTTGAAGATCTCCAGCTCTTCATAGTGTTCTTGTTTGATCTGCAAGTGGATTTACCCTTTTTGAGCTGATCATTAGTACTGAAAATCGACTCTAAGATAACAAGGCCTTTGGGTAATTTATTTGTCTTTAATTGTGTGACCTGATCACCATACTGTTGCTTGAGTTTTGCTTGATTCTCCATGGAAAATTGATCTTCCTCAAGCAAGAAGGAAAGGATCTGCTCGTCACTGTCAAAGACCTGCCAGTGGATTTTGTTGTCAGGGATTGATGGTCTGACTACAACCTTGACATACCACTGCACCTTCTCTTTTCTAATGTCATTTGCAATGTCAAACTATGCCCCAATGGCTGCAAGCCTGTCAACATGTTTGTTCTGATTTCTTGGGATAGACACTAAATTAAAGGCATCAAATTCCTCAAGCATGTTCCACACTCTGTTTCTATAAGATTCCAGTGTGTCATTTTTAGCCACATTTAGGCTCCTTACTTGATTAACAACTAATTTTTTGTCTCCATGCACTTTCAATTGGGTTATTCCTCTCTTTCTTGCCCACTCGAGACCTTGAACCAAGCCCTCATATTTAGCAATGTTGTTGGAGCATGAAAAAGCAAAATGAAAAGCAACATAGTACTTATCACCTTGTGGAGATATCAATATTGCACCTCCTCCTGCTCCATTTTTACTTCTAAAACCATCAAAGAACATCTCCCAAAGTCTATTAAGTGGTTGCAATAACTGATTTGCATCTTTCTCCAAGTTTGGAATTTCTGTATCAGCCTCAAGAATGATATAGTTACCCATGCTAGCATCTTGAATGAAGTCCTCAGGATTGTCTGATACATTCTCGACTGCCCATTCATGCAGCAGCACATCAGGAACAACTTCTGATTGGAGTTCTTGAGTAGCAACTAGTTCATCATCAGTAAAAACAACGCAGTTTCCATTTGCAACAAAAGAAGCAGCATTGATGGGGCTTGGGTTATATGGCTTAATGTGGTCTTTAGCCAACCTTTCAGACTTGATGGTAACCTTAGTCCCATATCTTGTTCTAAATAGCATATGTGACCAATCAGCCGACACATAACTGCCTATCTTGGCTATAAAGTCTCTAGATAAGCACAAGGAAAAGAAAGGTGGAAGGTCTATGACACATATGTCTTGAGGGACTAAATTTTTTTGACAAGCATGCAAAGTGAGATTTAGATCCTTGATAATACCCACCCCCTTCTCTAAAGACTAGTATTTTAGTCCAAGTTTGTTAGCAATCTGTTTTGGCATGACGGAGCTGCTAGCTCCACTATCTACTATATAGTTATGGACTAATTTATCACCAATAATTACTAACACATAGAAAGGAGGTGGTTTAACTCATTTTTCATTCTTTATGCAAGGCTGCTGATCATTTCCCTGAGAATCATTTGTTAACACGACTCTAACCTGACCTATTGGGGGCTTAGATTCATTTGACATTTTCAAACTTGATAGGACTGATTGTAACATATCCTTTTGACTGGGGATGACTAAAGAATCCCACATAGACATGGTTAAATTTTTCCTTCTCATGCTATCAAGAATGTTAAAAGGTACAATTGGATTTTTATTATGTACCTTTGCCCCAGTATGATCATCTTGTAAGCATGGCTACTCCTTGTCTAGGAGTTGCTAATCTCTTTGCCAACCACTAGTCACTTGAGAGGTAGATGGTTCCACAACTGCTGGCCTTCCTTTATCAGCTACTTGGTCAAGCTCAAATGCTCTCTTCTTTTCCCTAGTGTTAGATGCAACTAGAGAGCTATCTTCATTCAACCCATAGAATTCTTGACCTTGCCAATTAAGCAGGGTTGTATCATTGCTGAATTGGTCCTGTTGTTGTGAAGGTGCATCATTGCATGCACTTTGTTGTGAACTTGAAGCATTTTGTACCATCAATGCTTGAATGGTGAGTCCATTCGAACAAGTGGCTTGATTAGGAGGATGGTTACAAGGGTAGCACCACTCATAATCGGTTGCCAAGTTGTTTTGAGTGGGAACCAGGTCCCTGACCACACTAACAGGTGTTGGAGCATAGGCTTAAAAAGGCCTTGTGTTCACATTCTTTCTAGGGCCCTGATAATTGCCCTGATATTGTTGCCTATTCCCTTGGAATTGTTGTTGTTGACCTTGAAAAGGCTGACCTGAGGCCTGATTTTGTTGTTGATAAGGCCTGGAATAGGTCTGTTGCTTTTCCAAGTTCACCAACTTGTTACCAAAAGTCTGTAAAAGACTTTTGATCTCTTGTAATTCATTTGATGAGCTTGAGGCAACACTTTCATGCTTTTCAATGGTTGGAACAACAGCTGGTAGCGTTGGTACAGCTGGTAGAGGTGTGAAAGGAGGTATTTGCAAAGGTATGTTTGCATGAATTTTTGGAAATATTAGCATTGGTGGCCTAGGAGCAAGCTTGCCAGCTTGTATTACGTTGTTTTAAGCTCTAATAGCTATTTCAAAGGCATCTGGTAAAGACACTCCTCCCATTGACTGTATCATGACAGCTATATCACTATTCAAAGCTCTCAAAAAGTATAGGAATGCATACTTTGGAGGTGGCCTCACCGTTGTAGGGATTCTATCCCAAGTTCTTTGAAATCTGAAGTTGAAGTCGTTCATCTGCTCTTGCGGAGCCCTCCTAATTGTATTCAATTGCTCCAATAGAGACAAGTTATCAGACTTGTCTTGGAATTGCTTATGCAATTTTTCTCCAAAATCGTCCCATGTTGCAATTGAACTGACTGGTAGGCTCCTGTACCACTGCACAACTCTTCCTTTCAGTGAAGCAACTAGCAATCTCACTGCAACGTCCTCTTCGGTTATGTGGTGGACTCCGCATAATAAAGCCACGTGTCTCAAATGTTCAATGGGAGTAGTTTGATCTTCTCCTGTGAAAATTGGCAGACTCTTCAAGGTTGCCATTGGGATATCATTATGTTGCACCAAGTTCAAAGGACTCCCCCCGTTGAAAGCAACAAAGGGTTGATTCCTTGGGGCGGCCATTGAAGGTATCTGATATGGATTTGCTGGTGCAAAAAATTGAGACCTTACAGGTGGAGTGGACCAAGTTCTTCTGGAATAAATAATTTTTGTTCTCTGCCTTCCCTCAACTTTTCCTTGTCTTCTTGGTGGTGATAGCTGCAAGTATTCAAAAGGGCCTGAGCTGCTTCTTGTTCGAACTCTTTTCATATACTATAGAAGGCGTGGATTTCTGGAGTTATTCCTCTTTGTGAAGTCACCAGGTATGCCAAATGGCTTCTATAAGGCCTAATAATTCACTGGTTGCATACCAAACCAGTAGTTAAAACAAATTCCTATCCCATCAGGTGTGCCATAAACTGTTGTCACCTAGAATTGCATCCTGTGCAAAGTTTTACAAAAACTGAGCATTCTAGAGCAACATGGGATCATCTCAAGGCTATGGGTCACCTATAGCTCAAAGGAACCTCTGGAGAAGGCCGGATTCCTTTGGGTATCACCTAAACTACTGCTTCTTTGAGAGGAAAAAGGGAAGAGATACATAAAAAATGAAAATAAACCTATGGTGATACACCGTATTAATGAGAAATCATGAAATGAACATAGGAAGAACATACACTTGAAAGCCTAATTGCTATTCTCAAAGCAACTTCTTTCAGACCTAATGCTTTAGTCCTCACAGGTTTGGCCCACATACACATCTCAGGAAGGAACAATTAATTTCACAGCTCTAAGATATGAACACATAATTATAAAACACAGTTAAAGACTTGCATTACTCAGAAGAAAGATACAAAAATGAGAATCAATACAAACATGAACACAAACTTTCAAGGTAAACTCTGTGTTGTATTCAGGATTCTAGTTGAGTTACAAAAAAACATACACTGATTGAGAAAGGATTAATTAAAAAATCACTAACTCTCCGAGTGTGTAATCAGAACTATCTACAAAAAGGCAAAAAACGCCTTATATACAGACTAATATCGGCCCATTAGGGCTTACAAAAATATCCCAGTTCAGAAAAAGATCTATCTCAGATCTTTTGATCAAAATTAATGTTGAAGCCCTTGCATGTCCACGATGGTGAAGAGTCATCTCCAAGGAATCCTTCTTCAGATATCTTCAGCTACTGCATTCATTTCGATCCTGTCGTTGTGTTCGATTGAGCTACCTCAGCCACACCTTGAATGCTCTGAGCCTACAATAGATACACGTCGCCCCTCACCCTTTTGACATTCCTTAAACTGCCATGGATGACCCTTAGACCCCTCTGATTTGTTGAGTGAACTACACGCAAACTCCCGGGTGGTCAAATTCCTCAGTTGAATTGCATCTCAGCGAGACACTAGAAGTGTCTCACCGATGTGATCAAACCCTTTCGCAAGCATCAACAAAACATGGAGCCATCGCTAAGAGCTCCCAGCGAGGTCAAAAGATCATATCAATGCTACTGCAGCCTTCGGCAAGACACGGTTTATCACCAAGAGATCAGTTGGTTAATGAGTCATGTGGAGATCTCCTACTATCACTAAGACCATGTGATATCAGCAAGACATCACTCTGACAGTCAGTCTCTACATCGATAAGAGTCATGTCGGGGAGACCTTCGCCGACATCTCTAGAAGCCATCTTGTCGGGCTCCATTTCTTCTGTCGGCCAGACATCCTTCTGTTGGGAAGAGGTTGTGCTGAAGGCACTTTAGCTTTGGCGAGCACACGGTTCGTTTCTATTCGGCAAGACCCCTATAGAGATCCCCAGCTATTGACGTGACCCCTTGTGTTGCCAAGACATTTCATAGAACTCCCCCTCCTCCTGGCGAATTCCTTTTCATTCTAAAGGCTTCTCTGCTCGGTAAGACTCACGCCGAGGTATGAACCCTCTGCTAACCTCCTTGCTTTTGGCTTGACTCTCGCTGGTTGGGAAGAAGTCTTCCCGAGCTCCTTGTGCTATGCCGAAGGCTCCTTAGTTGTTAGTGAGACCTCACCTTATCGCCGGGACATCTCGGCAAAATTTTCCTTACACCGAAGACTCTTTGAGTTGGGGTGACATTTCCATCTCGATAAGACATTTCACCGAGAACCCTTCCTTTGGCCGAAACCGCTTTTTCCATTTTGGAGGCTCCACTACTTGGTGAGGCTCTTGTCGATAACACCCTGTATGTCGCCAGAACTTTTCATTGTCGGCAGGACCTTTGGGCGACATCCTCAATTGTTGGTGAGACCCACCTATGTTCTGGTGGGGCCTCCCTTCGATCGGCAATACTTCATCACTTGCAAAGACTTTATAACGAGCTCCATTTTGATTCAGGGACACATTGTGAAATTGCTGAGACATCTCAGCAATATCACCTAGTCATACCAAAGGCCCTCTTTCCCTTTATGTCATGGAGACTTTGTCGGCCAGACCTGTTCCAAGACTTGCCTATGCTATCAGCAAGGCATCACCAAGTCAGTGAGACTTCTCGTCGAGTTCCTCCTATCTGCCTGAAGAGCCATCCTTGTGTTTTGGCAAGATTCCTGCCGAACTGATTTTGTCTTGGTGAGGGCCCATCTTGGTATGGGCGAGACTCCCATCGAGGGAAAAAAATATCGAGGCCTTAAGCCTTCATCTTTTGGTAAGACCTCCTCCACTCACCGAGACCTTTTGTCGAATGTCGAAAGCTTTCCCGAAACCCCTGTTCACTGTGAGTGTCCCCGACTTTTATGATTGAACGGCTTGTCGACCAGAGAAACCCGCGTGATAAGAGGTCATACTGACCCCTTCCTGTCATAGCGATAGGCACTGGAGGCTCGTTCAGCATGATAGGAACTAGGTCTCAGCGACCTGCTCAAGACGGAATGAATCAAAACAGTCTATCGGCCAGACAATAGGAGGGTCTTGCCGACTTTCTCTTTAGATGATTTTCATGCTAAATCTTCCCAGGGTATCTTCTCCCGCTGAGTTCCCCGTGACCTAGCAACAGATGTAGAGTCTTTTCCCTCGTGTGAATGTCCCACTGGCCTTTGAAGATCTAACATTTGATTATCTCGCCTGATTTAATTGTAGGTGAAATAGAGGCAACATGACCAACACAACGAGTTCTTTCAAAATATCAATCCTTAATTGGAGTGATGTACGAGCATCACAACATAGTAGACAAAGTTCCTAACTTCTTACATAGGTTAAGTGATATAGAGACACTCTTGAATTTAACTAGTCTTCTCCCCATGTTGGATGTGATAAACGATCTTGTGAAGAAAGCCCAAGATAGAACTATGTATATTAATGAATACGCCAATCTATAAACCTACATGCTTGGCCCTCAATCATCTATATCTAGATCTAACACAAGATGGCCCAGATTATATCATGGGGTAGAAAATTACTGAATTGAATGATCTTGATAATTATTTACAGTTTAATGCAAGCAGGAACTTATGCATCTTTGTACGTGGATATGAGATACAAATGTACCAATGTAAGATAGCCAGGTGCTCTAGCAGAGAAGTAGGCATTGTTAAATCTGTTGGTGATAATTTGAAGGAAATTGTAAAATCTCTTTCCTCAGATATTCATGAAAGATTCCCTCAACATGAAATACTTGAAGCCTTGAGTATTGTGTATCCTCAATTTTGGGAAAAATGAGATAACCCAACATATTTTCATGCTCAGGTAAAAATATTGATCTAATAATTTTTGAAAACTGTAACATACAATGAGCAGAAAATAGAAGGAATTTTAGATGAATCTAAGCTTAGAAAACAATGTAGGAATTTTGCAATAGCTATGAAGGACCAGTATAGATCCATGGGAAAGGACAAGGCCTTTGAACTGGGATCAATAAAAAGGTTTGGACAAACTTAGGTCAGAGTGAAATATTGTTATTGGAGAATTCAATAATTACATGATAATGATTTGCTTTATAAAAGAAAAGATGCATAACCCTAATCTTATCTTGAGCAACAAGATAGCTCAAAAGATAAAGATGAGAATTAATTAACCTAGGAAATAAATAATGCCTAAGTAAAGTTATGCAAGTGTAATTAAATATTAATTACACCAACACCCCCCCATCAGTGCAACTTAGGGAGAAGAAAAATTATTATGCAAATATGAGTCCCGGCAACAAGGCCTGATCAGGTACTCATTTACAAATTCAAAGATGAAGTAGAGAAGGAAAACCCAGTGGGACAAAACCCCCCTACAATGAGATGACTACAGCAAAGAAGCATTGGAAAATCACTGTGGAGTAACACTGCAACCGCAATTTGACAAACAAGGAAATATACTTTTGTCTACAACTGAAACCAAAACCAGAATCATGATAATGTGACAGCAGACCCGATGCCATAGAACACTCAAAAAATTACAAACTGGAACCCTAGAATCTGTGAAGCAACAATAGATGAGATGATGACATAATCTTGAAGCCGTGTATCTCAATGCCGATGCTAAATTATGACTGAAACTCTTCCATGGGAATGAGTACCAAAAATAGACTCTGGAACATTAACCATAAAAACATGGCCCTCAAACTGAGAAGAATCTGAACCAATGAGGATCAAGAAACATAATCTCTCAACTGAAGTGTGAACCGATGAATCTGATGTGTTAAGCAATAGCAAAAAATGTGTCCAAAAGAAACAAGGAGACCGAATAACCCATGCAAGCTATCATCAAATCAAAATGGATATGGAGATCAAAGTGAAAACTACACTCTAATCAAATTTATTATGCAAGAAACCCCCCTAAATGGAACTTTATCTCAGTTTGTTTATTACAATAACCCAACGATTGTAAAAGGAGAGCATCATAAATGTGCATAAATAAAAAATAACATGATGTGGTACTGAAATGAAGTACAAATGTGCAATTTTCACCTTTCCAACTACCAAAACATCCAAGTAATCTCCAAAACACCCATCAGGACAAATCTGGAATAATAAAAAACTTGGGATAGATACAGAAAAAAATGAATGGATAGAAAGATAGAGCTCCTCAATACCTTTCCAATTCCATAAAGAAGACGAAAAATGGAGATTGTGGCAAAGAGTTATGAGCTCGGAAGCCCAAAATACACATCTGACTTCAAACAGAAAAAATAGTAGATAAATAGAACAATACTATAAAATAAACTATACCACTGGAAAGTGCTCGGAACTAGCTTTCTGAAGATATTTCATTTTCGAAAATCCAAGTTCGGACACAAAAGTTATGCCCAAAATACCAAAACTCCTCCAAAAGGGTTTGGAGTTAAGCCTGGCGACTAGGCTAACCACTAGCATTAACCGCTAGTATTAACCACTAGTGGTTAACCACTAGCGGTTAACTGACGGCGGTGCCCATAAACTCTAGTTTTTTTAAAAAAAATTCTTGAATTTTGTGTCGTACCAGGCCGTACGACCCATAAATGAAAAAAATTACCTCCCGGAGTCACTGTGTCCGATTTTGACAATTTGACAGTCGATTTAGGGGTTTTTGGGCACTATGAACGCGATGGTGAGGCTCGTTTGGGCTGAAAATGCTCCAAAATTTTAGGTACGCTCTAGATCTGGAAACCTCATAAACTTCAAATCCTCGTAGATCTGACAAACAAAGGCCTTTTTCGATGAAACGAAAGGAAAACCTGATTGTTCCGGAAGCTTTGGATTCAATGGAATGCTCAGATCTGATCCAAAATGTTTCATAAATAAGCTCAAGGCATGGAACCCTCGAGGAACCCCAAACAAACTCTATAATGAATCTCTCTAGAAATCTGAGAAGGGGTTGCAAATCAAGGCTCTGATACCATGTTAGAAACCAAGATCAGATTTGCAAACCGAATAACCTTCCACAGAAGAGAAAAATCAGAAAAGGCAGAGATATTGCAAAAAGATGTGCAACATTATTATTCAAGAATTCAATAATTACATGATAATGATTTTCTTTATAAAAGCAAAGATGCATAATCGTAATCTTATCTTGAGCAACAAGATAGCTCAAAAGATAAAGATGAGAATTAATTAACCTAGGAAATAAATAATGCCTAAGTAAAGCTATGCAAGTGTAATTAAATATTAATTACACCAAAAATTGTGTGGTTCGATATTAGAATATTTCAAAATTGCTGATTTATGTCAAACAATGATATTGGGGTCAATGGAGGATGAGAGATTTTTCAGTACATTGGGGTTTTTGAAATCAAAGTTAAGAAACAAACTAGACAAGAATTTGGAAAATTGCTTGAGGATGAAAGGAACTATGTATAATGTCAGAAATTTTCCTTTTGAAAGGGAATTCACAATCTAGAGGTCCACATGTGAAAGAAGAGGGATCGAGTTGTGCAACAATCCAATTCCAAAGGCTGGTACTAGTGGCACTGGCAGTGGCAATGGGATTCAGACATATGACATTGACAAAAATGACACAATGAATGTTGAATTTGAGACACAATCCGAAGAAAATGAAGAGCGGACTTGGAATCAAATTCAAGATGACTATTTTACTTTATCTGATGATGAACGTCAGTTTGAGGACCTTGACACCGTTTGGGAAATGGAAGAGAATTAGAAGATTTTAGGTATTTATATTGCACTTCATGGATTAGTTTCCATTGTTCCATACTGTAGTTGATGATATTTTATATTGTATTCAATGAAATTGTGAATCATTGCACTTCATGATATTTTATTTTATATTGCACTTCATGAATCATATTCCAAAGTCAAACTATAGTTGATGATATTTTATGTTGTATTCCATGAAATTGTGATATTTTATATTTTATATTAGTCTGTACATAGCATTTAATGGCATGTCAGATGACGACGCCTTTGAAAGGCAAGATAAGTCAATAATGTTGCGTGATCACTAAAGCTTGGAACCTTAGAACCAAAGTCTGAAGTTTCAAATTTTTTAAAACCTCTAATCTAGTGACCCACCAACTAGAAAGATGACCAAGAAAGACTTGTAACTCAACAAAGTGAACCATCAACAAAGTTGGGGAATTAGGAAGTTATGACAATTTAGAAATATGTGACAAGGTTATAAAACTCTAAGGACTAGCGACTAAGCTTGTTTTGCTCCTTCATTTTGAGTCTATCATCTCTCCAGTTGTAACATTTTACATGAATTATTAATGAAATATGATCAATGATATTTCATTAATCTTCTTTTTCATTAATATTATGCAATATGCATTGATGTATGTTTTAATTCTGGCTCCGGTTTAATGAACTAGTTAAAGTACCTTGATTAAATCATTAAAGCATGAATTCATATAAATGTTTAGTGGATTTGCTAAGTAGTCATGGATATTGAGTATTGATATGTGAATAGTATTAGTAGCATATTAACAATAGTATTAGTAGCATATACAACAATGAACATCGACAATCATTTAAAGTGTATCTAGAAGTTGAAACCACTACCAAACTTTTTTTTTCAAATGATATAATAGATAATATAGATAATTGAACATCAACACATTATTGAAGTCTGAATTTGAGTTTTCAAATTGATTATCACATGAAGGAATTTCCATAGAGGCATTGGAATGCAAAATATTTCTCAAAGAAAACTCTACACAAAGCTGAGTTGGAACTTGGAAACTCATATTATCAAAAATTAAATCATTGCATCACCTTTTCTAGTAACTTCCACTCTTCAGGTGTTGGAATTGTCATTTTTTCTAACTAATGTTGTTTGACTTGAAGATTTGTTAACAATTCATGATTCAAATTGGAACTTGTCTTGGATTCTTCAGTCAATTTTGCATTTAGGGTTAACAATGGTTTGATGGAATCCAAATAGGTCACCACATCTGGGTTCTGGGGAAACTGGCCCAAATCAATCTTCCTTGCATCCTCAATCTTCTTTTATAAATTATTCTTTCCAACGAATCGCTCATTTGTGTCAAAAGTATTTGGAAAACCAAGCTTTGTGAAGTTCCTTACCTTTTCATCCACCTTCATCTTGTTTGTAGCCAAATGCAAATATTTCTCTATTTCACACATTCTCAAACACTTTTCAATGACAGATGACAATGTCATTGATGTAGCAAGCCGATTAGTAATCCCTATTGATTTCAAAACATTTCCACTAGCTTTGTAGACTGTTTGTTGAATTTGATTTGCTGATTTCTCTAATGCCAACACATTTTTGTTCTCCATTAAATATTTTTTGAGCTTATTATGATGTTGTCTAATAGCATCAATCAATTGAAACATGTCACACAAATGATCAATCCCTTGCATTATTTCATCCCATATCTTTTGTTTCATATGCCTCATTGTTTCTCTACAAGATGCAAATAAATTATTTTGACTAGACTTAATTTCATTTTTTGCTTCCATCAGCTCTGCCTCCAATCTTTCATTTGTTTTTCTCTCCTCCAATTTTTGTTCCCGATGTGCATTTCCATTTGCAATGCTTAGTCTTAATTTTTCTAAAGTATATTTTTCCTCATCATATTTCTTGTTGCTCTCATCTAGCTTTTGCTTCAATTCATTCACTGCAGTCTCATTTTGCTTATCCTCTTTGCTTGTTAGTGTAGAGGCAGATTTTTTAATTCTTTTTTCTAATCCATTGCTCTTGTTATCTGTTGCTTTCCTCTTTGATTTCTCATTTGCTAGGTCTTCTTGTAACTTTTCAATTTGAGTTTGCAACCTTTTTTTCTCTCTATCTTGCTTTAGGAATGATGTGTACACCAATTCATTTCTCTTCTTTGATACATTAATTTTGTCAGTATTTATGATTCTAGAAAAATCCAATTGAAAATTGTTCACCTCGAATTCAGATGGAGCCATCTAATTTGTTGGTTTGTTTTAAACTATGGGAACAAGAATTGTGTACTCCATGATTTCTTGTGTCAAATGTGGGTAATACCATGGTTTTTGCAGGCTTTGAAGTTAGAGCATACACACTCTCCATCAATTGCTTCTTTTCTTTTTTATTCAATTCTTATTTCTTTTTAAACTCTTCAATGTAATCAAAACTTGGGGAATTAGGAACAATGCAATGCTTGAATGGTGAAGGAATAGGAGTACTTGCTGTTGCTAATGATGTTGCAACTCGAATAAATAGCTTTGGGGGAGTGCTTGGAAATAAATCCTTTACAGTGGATCCACTGGTAGTGTGACTTGGAGTTGGACCTGTCAAAATCCTTTGCCTCTTCTGTATGCCTTGATCACTTGGTGTTTCTATGGTATATTGTGTTGTTTTCCTCTTATGTGTAATTTTTTGTTGTAGCACATGTTGACCACTACTAATACTACTACCCATACCATCACCACTAGAGGAAGTGCCAGTTGCACTAAGCCCTCCACCATTGGCATGTCCTAGTTGTGATTGTGTCTAACCATGAGGATGAGGATTTGAAGCTCCAACAAATTGACCTATATGCCATAGGTCTACTTTTTCACCTCCAACCCCAAGGCCAGATTTATCAACTCGTTTTCTATGCTCTACATCTATTACCATCCAAGGGCCTTGTCTTTGGGACCCCAAAGGACCACCTTCATAACCCATTTTTTCAGCTATGGCTACTTCTGTAGTAAATGATTCTTTTGTAGCCTCACTTAAACCAAGTTTGAAATTGACATGGCTTTCTTCTTGCCTATCATCATCACTTTCTTCATCTTCTCATTCATTTGGATGCTCTATATTCCATAATTTTTAAAACTCAAGATCTTCTTTGTTATCTCCATACTCTGCAAGAACTCTTGGATCACCTAGCTCCTTCCTCATAGATCAAAAGGCAATAATTTTTTATCGCGGCCAAATTTTTTTTGTAACTTCCTTCTCTAGAGAATCTAATACTTTTACTCTAATAGATGGTTTATGAATTTTTTCATAAAAATTGTTGTACCTCCTAATTTTCTTTCTATGTAATGCCATAATTTCTACTAACAATTGTTCAAAAGAAATACCATTCTCAGTAGCACTTTTCTCCATTACTACTTTGACCTCATCCCAAGAATCCTTGTTTCTCAAGTTTTCACGCAAGTGTTTACTTTGATGTTGAATTCTACTTCCAACTTTTTTATTGAGCACAATCATTGATTTAATGGTGTCACATGGATCATACTGCCAGTGACATATAGCATCAAAATCAAAAAAATTCAAAAGATCATTTGCCACGCTAAATGATTTTCTCTTGAATGTGATCCCTCCACATGAAAAAGGTAATGAAGGAAATAAGGTCTTCTTCCCCTAACTGCTAAAGTGTCTTTCATCAGTACTCTACATCTACCTTACATATTCCAAAGTAAAACCACTTTCTGTCACATGTATTAGAAGTTTGAATGGTTGTACTTCCAATCCATAAAATCTTAGCACAGTATATTCTTCCATTAAGTACCAATCAACCAATTGTATTTCTTTTCCTAGTTGAATGTAGTTTCTACATGACATAGGCAATCTAGGAATTGGAGTATTTTTAATTGCTTGATGCAATGGAGCCAAAAAGTAGTCTGCAAAATGACTGTAGTTGCTTCAAGAATTATGCAACCTTATAACAGTGTTCCATTCATATACTGGAGTCATTTTCTTTTGCTCAGGATTACTATTAAAATAGGGTTGAATTTGAAGCTTGTTGGTCTGAAACATTCCTTTGAATTCAAATAGAAAAAGATAGCACTAGTAGGTTGTGAACGTAAATGTCTTTGTGGAACCTCCTTTAATCATTAAAAATTATTTATTCATGGATTCTACAATGTGCTCAATAAAATTATATTTGGCATGTGGAACACCATAATGGATATTATACACCATTTCAAGAAGGCATGCACCCACTTCCAAATTGCTATCCAGTCTGAGGCAAAATGCTAGCATGGAAATAGTATCCTGAACCCATGGTTTAAAAAAATACAAATCATAAGGAGGCTTATGATCACCTTTCAATTTGTTTCTATCCTGAACTATTCTATTTAAGAAATATTTTTTCTCCATTTCATCCACTATTTCATAATCACTAGCAAGCTTTTCTAGGTCAATGTGGACATTTCCAAATTCTTTGGTTGTAAACCCCAAGGCCAAAATTTTTCCAAGTTCTTCTACATTAATGGATAACAATTCTTCTTTGCTATCTTTATTAACAATTTCTCTTCTGTTATCATCATAATTTAGGGCACAAACCATGATAAATTTTGGGCAAGGGAAAACCTCATGTAACATCATGTGCCCTAATCCAGTTACCCATGGTGCATTGATACTATTAAATTGCAATTACATTTTCTTTGCAACCTTATTATCAAATGAAAATCTAAGTTATGAGGTACACCTACCATAGGTTTTAGGATCATAAATATCATGGTATTCATCAGTGAAACCTGGGGTTTGAAGCAATTTTGCATAATGTATTTTTTTATCTGACTTTGCTCTAGTGGTATTGGTGGTAGACATGCTAATACAATCAACAATACAAAATTTTTGAATTCCCTATTAGTCCTTAATTTTTCTTAATTCTTAAGCCTCTTAACCCTAAACCTAAACTTCAAAGTTTGACAAAATAAGATTTTAAGAAACGTCAAGCGATGAAACGTAGCCACAGGAATTCTTTAACTTACCCAAATTTTGAATTTTGATTCTTGAAGTTGAAACTATGTTGAAGCTTGAAACTGGGTTACTGGAATGGCTTTGTTGGAAATGGAACTGTGGAACCTAGAACAGGGTGGTGCACTACAATGAGCAAACTGAATGCCACTGAAATGTCTACTTGTTACTTACAGACTACATAGTACATAATTAGGTAATACAATGTACATGGATGATAACATTTAAAACAAGCCATTAAAAACAATGATTTACTCCTGCATTGACAACAAATTCTAAACCGTTGATCTCTGTTAATCTAATGATTATAGGGTATTCTGGAGGTTTAAGTTCGTAAGGGTAGTGCTCTGCACATTTCATTCCAAAATGCAGCTGCAACCATACATCAAATGTTCATTGAACGGTTGAGTAATTTATGATATAAATAATAAACATAAAACATGTGTTTTAAATTTGCTTTAAAGTTTAATGCGCTAGGATTGACATCAAGGCCAAGGGGCCAAAAACTTAACATTTCAAAGGCCTTAATAAAATGAATTGCAATGTCACATTAATAGCACATTGCACAACCATTAATAGTACTTAAATTGCAAAGGACTTAATAAAATGAATTACAATGTCACATTAATGGCACAACAATTTATTTTATTACAACTTAATTACAATGTCACATTATTACATAGTACAAATACAAATGTAAGCGCAAGTGCCAAGCTTCTGTTGGACTGTTGGTGAAAAGTTGAAAATGTAAATGTGATACATGTATCTCTGAAAATAAATGGAACTTTCTGGGTCAACCATGAGTTCTGAAAATAAACACATGGGACTTGTTGAGTTAGCCATGGGCTCTAAAAATAAATGCATGGGGAAAGGGGGCTCGATCAAACTAGGGAAATGGGAGCCATGAAGATACAAAATGTAGTTAGCCCCTTTCAAACCAGACTGGTGTAGAAGATGAGGGATTGTAAAATTACTCCCATGCAGAAGATGAGCACTAAACTTAAATGCATGGGAATTTTCTTGGCAACCATGCAGATGATGAGGGGTAGTAAAACTGCTCCCATCTTCTACTTGTAGCTTCCATGCACTAGGATAGCACTTTCTCCATCATAGCTCCTCATCCTAGTTCAAAACCTGTCTGAGAAGTCAGGTAAACCAAATCAACTTCTTCCCAATTCCACCCATTCTAAGCTTGAATGAAATTGGTCTTTTTCTTTGTAACTACATAACTGGAGGAAGGAGAATTTAGAGCATCCCCAATAATACTGCATCATCTTCTTCTTGAATCCTTATTAAGTTATTAACCCTACAAAATGAAAACCCTTATGACAATTAAACAAATGATTTTAGTTGTGCTCACTATCCTTATTTATGGGCCAAAAGTGCTGCCAAAAGTGCCACTACCAGCCTGGTCCCTTGTACACCTCACACGTGTCACATGTGAGGTTGTGTATAGTTACTACTGACTAGTAATAATTGTGATTCATGCAAACCAAAAATCCAACTTAATCATTACCTCAAGCTAGCTACATGCAAAGTTGCAAATTGTACCTCATGCTAACAAGCTGTCAATTGTCAAAATTGATAGTGCCACACAAGCTGTCAATTGTCAAAATCGACAGTGCCACACAAGTTGTTGATTGTCAAAATCACTAGATTATTGACATCATCATCTATGATTCTATAGCAAGTCATGCAATTTTCAATATAAAGCTATCCAATCAATCACTATGGCTATTCATATGACATTAATTTGTGCCACCGCCCAGTACCATAGCCAAATTGAGAATTTCAATAGAATAAATGAAAGGTAGAGTACTTCGACGCATTGAAAAGAGAGAATTAAATGTCTCATTTTACCTTAATCATTATCAATGTCCTAATAAGTCACAATAAATTTCACTCACTTATGATCATAACTATATGTTGATTTCTCAAACCAATAATTAACAAAATCTCAACCATTGATTTCTGAAAACCTAACGGTTCTAGTGTTATTCCAAAGGTTTCAGTTTGTAAGTCTAGTGCTTCAAAGATTTACTTCTGGAATACATCTATAGCCATCCATAAAAAAATCATCAAACGGTCCCTCTTTTAAAACAAACATTATGCACATGCATAATTTCAAATGGGGACATCACTAGGTTGACGAGACTCGACCCTCATGATTAAAGAGTTAAGATTTAAGGCTTTATCATAAAATATTTTGGTCTAACTTAGGCAATATAAAATGGTAAACAAGAGCATCGATATTCAAATTGTAAAATATTTAACGGTTCTAGTGTAATTTCAGAGGTTTCAATTCACAAATCTAGTGCTTGAGAGATATACTTCCAGAATGCAACTACAACTATCCATCGAAAATTCATCAAATGGTCATGGTCCATAATGTTGCATGGTCACTGAAATTTGGAGCCTTAGAACCAAAGTCTGAAGTTTTGGAGTTTTTGAAACCTCTAAACCATCAACTACAAACTATAAAGATGACAAGGAAAGACTTGCAACTAAGGTTAGGAAAAGCACCAAAACCCCAAATTTGGTGAATTAAGATAGGAAAGGTGGCAACTAAAGTTAGGAAATGCACCGAAACCCTGACTTTGGTGAATTAATATAGGAAAGGTGGCAAGGATGGTGCATTTATGAAGTGAAGATCATAGGAAAATTTTAGCAAGTGGACATGACTAGAGGATCGATGGGTAATTAAGATCGGTATGTGAAGAGTTTGGAAAATTATTACCTCTTGGCCCTCGATTAGTGAAGTTAATAATAGAGTTTGGCGTGGAGAAGAAGGAACATAGAAAGTTTAAAAGAGTGGTGGTGGTGGTGATGTAGCTGCAATAGTTTTCAAATGGAGGCCAACTTCACTCTGCATTCGAGGAGGCAATTAAACCCGTTTTATGGTGAAGCTTCTGATAAAAGATTAATGGGTATGTTTTTATTCAGTGATGGGAGGTTGGTACAAAGTGTGTGGATGATTTTGGGGAAATCCTTTGGAAATCTAAGGCACAGATACAACACTAACATGGATGTATACTCCTTGATTATAGCATGGGGTTTGGACTTGGGGGAATCAACAAGCACAGTGAGAAGTTATGGAGATGATTGCGCATAGATATTTCTTGGAAGGATTAGAATCAATACTTGAATGGGTAGTTCCAGGTGAAGGTTTCAACATCCAGGAAGGCTTTGAAAATGTGGAACTGGAAGGGGCAGAAGGATGCATACCTTTTGTGCATTGGTCGGAGGATGAGATTAAAAATCAATGCAAGGAAGAAGCAAGGTTAGGCTGGGAAGCATTGAATCTCTTTATAGAGATGATGAAGGTGGAAGGACAAGAGAAAGTGAAGGAAAAGTGTATGAAAGAAAAGGGACAAAATGTGAGGAAGCGAAAGATGAATTAACATAATTTTTGTAGAATTTGTAGTTTTTTGTAGGGTTTTTGCATAATTAATGCAAGACTAGTACTAAATTTTTGGCTTGTTGAAATATGTAAGGTAGATACAGATAGTTGTGGAACTGGTTTTAGTTGGGCACAATTACTTTTTCTATTATGAAGCATGTTAAGATGCTTTTTTGAAAAAACTGTTATAGCTATAGGTGATTTTTGGATGGTTGATGAAAACAATGAGGCAAATAATCTTTGTTTTCATGCATTTTTTTATTAGTTTGATATTATGTTTAATTCGCCAATTTTTTTTCTTAATCATTTGAAAATAGGTTTAATTCACCAATGATTTTTATTTTTTAGTATACAAAAAAGGTTTTAATCACCAATAAAATTATTTTTTCTGGTTTGAAAATAGGTTTAATTCGCCAATCAAAATATTTTAATCGCCAATGGAAAAATTTTAGTGGTTTTAAAAAAATTACACTTTTCCAGGATTTTCCACAAACTTCTAGCAATTAGAAAAGATTCACCAATGGACATTTTTTTTTTATCAAAAACAAAAAAATTCACCACTAAAATTAATATTTTTATTGGGAAGTATAAAAGATTTGCTAGGATTTTACACCTTCGCTGAGGGAGGGTTTTTTAAAATTTTCATCTTGTGCGATATTGTTTTGTACATGTACAATTTCTCTTGAAGAGTCAATAGCATTAGGATTATATGCTTGATAAGGCCTTGGGTTAAGAGCTTGTCTTTGGACCTTGTTATTGGGATGATATGGAGGCCTACTTGACTAATTTCGATAATATTGAGCTTAGTAAGAGGATTGATAAGGTTTACAATTTTGTTTTTTCTACCTCTTTAGGTTCACAATTTCATTTCAAAAAGTTTGGAGAAGGCCTAAATTTACCTCTTGGAATTCAAATGATGGTGTTGGGATGACCTTTTATAAATAAAATGACTAATTATTTGTTGTTGGTATAGTAGGTACACTAACTATGGGGGGTTTTTGCATAGACATGGTTGGCCGTATTTTAGGGAAAACATGCATAGGAGGTTATAATGAGGCTTTTTATGCTCTTATTGTTGTGTCAAAATCACAAGGAATTATCCTCCCCACCCATAGATTATATCATGATTGAAACATTACTATTTAGAGCTATCAAATAATATAAGAATGCATGCTCAAGAGATCATCTTACCATTTGTGGGATTCTATCTTGTCATTTGGAAACAGTTGTTGAAATCAATCATTTATTCATGGGGAGCCCTCTTGATTGTAGTAAGATGCTTCACTAATGAAAAATGGCTAGGTTTATCTTCAAAATTCTTGCATAAAAATTCACCCAGTTGGTCCAAAGTGTTGATTGAGTTCACTCCTAACCCTTTGAACCATTGCAAAGCCTTTCCTTTCAAAGATTTTTATAGTAATCTAACTGAAACACTTTCTTCATTGATATGATGGACATCACAAAGTGTAGCAACATATTTTATGTGCTCATTAAATGTAGTTTGGTTTTCACTAGTATAAAATTGAATACATTTCAGGGTTATCATGCTACTACAAGTTGAGTGGGCTATTGAATGGAACAAAACCATGATTCCTAGGTGTAGCCATATGAACCAAAGGTGATTGATTTATAAAAAAATGTGAAAATTCCTACTAGGAGGGGGTGTAGAAAGCACTCTCACTGCTATTCTTGCACCTTTCTAACTACTCTACTTCTTATAAGTGGAAAGAGCTACAGGTAGGAGAATGGTTTTGAACTCCCTCTAGTTTGTATCCTTCTTCTTCACTTTTGTATTGATTCCTTCAAAGATAGATCCCTTAATTCATTTGGTATGTATTGTGATACCTCTTAAAGGCTAGAAACACTTTTGTAAATACTAGAAAAATAGTGTAATGACTATTATATCTAACTAAAAAATAACTTTCATTCCTACCGAGCGTGCCAAAAATTAACTATCTAGTGAAACATGGAAACACTCTAGGACCTATGGGTTGCCAATGGCTTGGAGTGAATATCTATAGAGGGGTTGTTCCCTTTAGTACTCACCTATTCTAACCTATGATACTATTGATACTAAATAAAAGAGACATAGAATGACATGAAATGAACCTTTGACTATGAGGGTGATGCACCAATTGTTTATTTTGACTTATGTTGCTATTTTTTTACATACAAATATTCAATAATTCAATTTAGAAAAGGGCATAGCTCTAGTTTTTTTGCAAACTAATGTATGGGTGTTCTGTAGAAAGGTCTAAGTTTTTGCAATTTTTTGAAGGAAAAGAGCATACATTTTTCATAATCACTGACTATCTTCACACTAACACAAACTACACACTACATCAAATCTGCATTTTTTTTCAAATTATCCTAAAAATGAGACAGAGATTTGAGTATCCATGTTATGGAAATCACATAAATAAACATCAAACATTGAATTACATACAATAGAACATAATTTTAAAGGATAAAGTGTTGAGACATTGATAAAAAGATGTTTTTTAGATGTACATAGTCCATAATCTACTTTGAAATTGCTTAAAAATTGTGAAATACATTGAGTTACAATAAAAAAACTGACTATGAATGAGTTAAAAAACTAATTTTCACATATAAGAACTTGTTATATCCACATTTAACTATTTTTCAAAAAAGTAAGAACTCTAGCTAAGCTGAACATAAGATTTTTTTTTATCTATCCAATGTTGGAGAGAAAGTAAATATTTTGTAAATAATTTTTTAATGACTTCTAGTTGCTTGAGTTGACCACTTCATCTCTACCTAGGTGTTGGAAAATTTCTTTTGCTTTGCTTGAGTTAAAGGCCTTGAACCTTTGACATTTTCAACCTACTTTGGAATATGCTAAGAAGACTCCTATATTCTTCCTTCCACTCCTAGATATTTTCAAACTTATTTCTTGGTCATTCAAGTTGTCCCCTATATCTTCTCAACTGCTCATTATTCCTCCAACTATCATAATTTCCACCATGTTTGAAGGGAATTATGAGATAAGTTTAAAAATGAGTCAATTCCCTAGTAGGGAGTAGGAGAAATTTCAAGCTAATATTCTCACATGCTTTTGTAGATTAAGTATCCTTATCTTCATATCTTTAGGAGAATAGGTATTCACTTCAGTTATATTAGTGTCTTTGAGTGTACTTTGACACCTTCTACCACCAATACACTATGATTTCATGTCATATTACATGGCTTTTTAAATTTTAAACTCCCTTTTGTTGAGTGATTGTCACTTTCATTCTCTTTACAAAGTAATTGAATGATGATATCCCTATTTTGACCACTATTATGTTGGCCTTTTTATCCTTTGGTTGTCACTAAGTTTGTCTTCTAAGTCTTCATTGTGAATAAACTCTTCTTGGCCCCACTGTCTTTACACTACAGATACTTGACTGAAATATAGGATTAGTCTTTCCTTGTAGGTAAGTCATTAAAATTTCCTCATTATCTCACTATTCTTGTGTTTTGAAACCTTGGTTCTAAAGGAAAATTCATTATTGGCATGTTGTGTTATCTTGAAACTTGAACTCCCTTTTATTGAGTGATTGTCACTTTCACACTTTTATGGGAGACATCTTAGTGGATGGTTTGGAAGATTCATGCTTATCTCTTACAATAATACCCCCTAAAGACCTTATCAAATGAGGCAAAAATTTAGGGCCATCTGTTTAAACTACCTCCATAGTTACCTCCTTATTCTTTCTTACTATTGTTAATGCTCCAACTGTCTCCTACAATATCCTTTGGGACTATAACACTTTCGAAAGCTCAATTCTTCTTGACCCTATTTTCATGTATCACTATCATACTTATTTTGATAACACCACCACTCTATTCTTTTGATCACTATGTATGTACCTTTGGCAGGAATGTTTTGTGTTATGTATGATTTGAGGTAACCTTTTATTTATATCTTTGTGCACTCCTTCCATCACTCTCTTATCTCTACCATTAAACTCTACCACTTTCATATATCTACCCTTAAAACTTGTCACTTTTCATACATGCCCTCTCTAGGATAGCTCAACATATAGCCCTCATAAAACTATCAAGGAAAAATAAAACTAAAAACTGTCATGTCATTTTTATGACTGCTACCTTCCATACCAAGCCATGAATGTTTATAGTAATCAAGTGAGGTTTGCATCACAGAGTAATAGGGAAAGTATTATTTTCATTTGAAACCTAGTCATGTTGAGGATTGACTCCCCAACCTCCTTCATGGATATTGAGCATGTTATCATTTGTGAAGGATCCACTATCATTTAAGAGTTGTCATTTGAAAATCCCCTTTCTTTTAAAAGAGACCTATATAGTAACTTGCTACATACCTCTTTGCATACTCCACTATGTCTTTCTTCACTTTCCTTTATGTTCACTTGAAATATTAGTTGATGAATTTTACACTGTATACAATGTTCTTTAAAGGTTTTCATTTATATTTATGAACTTATAGTTCCATCTTATTTTTCTAGTTCCTTCAATAATGACATATTCAAATTATCATCATGACTCCTTCAGCCACAATCCCTCACAAAAATGTCAACATAGGCATGTTCAAGACCGACTGTCCTTACAAGCTTCTTAATTAGGGTTTAGTAAGAATTCTTTTCCTCACTTCATCTCCTCAAATGATTTTCATCTTCCTTTCATGAATTTTTTTTGGATCATACATCTCTTGTCATTTATGTTTTGATAATATCTTATTTTCCCTACAATAATGAATGCTATAACCATGCGTGGTGATTTTCATACATATAATTTATTGTTATTTTCACAAAAACCTTCATGTATACACTTGCACTATATCTATAAGTGATTCCAATAGGAAATGATCTTAAAATGAACCCAACTTACTCTCCATTAGTTTTAATCCTAATATTTATGGCCTTCTAACTAACCATTGGCCTTTAAAAATTTCCTTTTTGACCTTCATGACCACTATGATCTATACAACTATCATTTCAATGACTTGTTACCCCCTTGATGTTATCATAGCACTACCTTGAGCACTACCATCAATAGCTACATGTGTTCTTGTGGTAGTTGTGCTCATCAAAAAAACATCTTCACTATCATTTCAACAATAGATTATGCTCTTGAAAACTTTAATCTTCATTCTCATCTCAACAATGGAATGTTTCATTAGTTTTCCTATGAATGATATGGTTAGCAAGGACTAGCATTGTCTTTCATAGATATTTGTTCATGTATAGAATTCATCATTTCTCATGGTGACTATTTATGGTTTCCAAGATCACTTTCCTTTATCATTACAAACTAGGTCTATGTTACTTTTTTCCTTTTAATCTTCTTTCCATTTGTAGAACTTCGAGGAAAATCATCATTCATATCGTTAGCTTACCCTCTAACCTAGTCATAATATTTCTTGTATAATCTTTGGTATATGGTGCTTACAAACAATTCTATAAATTCCCACTTTCCCTTGTCATTAAAAACTACCTCTCTGTTAATCTAACTTGTAGATATTTGTGTATGTGCTTGTCTCTTTTTGTCTTGAATGGATTGTTCATTTGATATATTTTTCCCATCGATTCTTCATGACTTCTGTTTTTGGATACAAAGGGGCTCACAAGAGTTCATATTTATATGACCTTATTGAGTTTTCCTTAAAAGTTCATGACATTTACCTTTTCTCTTTTGTGTCTAATGTCACACTTAGTTTTTCACTTATTTGGTTCTTACTATTTGTAGTTCACATAACCATCCTACATAGCTTGCAAAAAACCTATACGATTCCTTTCATGTTCTATCATTCACCTTGTCAACTATTATTAAATTTTTGCAATTGTTATATTTTATCACTATCATGAAGATCTATCACTGTCATATTCACATCAGTGGTGATTCCTAGAATGCTAGGATTTAGGGATGACTTAACAATGTTTGTTATAATTTTTTTCATCCTTTTGGGTAATGCTTTAACATTATTAAGAAATTTTTATGTCTTCCCAGCGCTAGTCAAGTTCTTTCATTAATCTTAGAGATTTTGAACAAAATCTAAAACTATAGAATTCACATAAATTCTTGAATGCTTTAGGAATTTCTAAATATTTAACAATATAGGGAATTTTTCAAGGCATACCTGGCAAAATGTGCAAGGAAATAGGTGAGTTTTTATAACAAAAATTGTTTGAAATCCTCCAACCTCTCACCATTCCCCAATCTCCTTGTGAATCTCTATAACATGCCTCTATCTCTATTTAATCTCTACAATGTGGAGAGCTAACAAACACCTTAAACTTCTCAATCTCCAATGCATCTTCCTCAACATACAACATGTGGTGTTTTCCATCTTCTAAAACTCTATAGAAAACTTCATAAAATATGGAGAAAATTCATGATTCAAATTCTAGTCTCATGCCATGTCAAGCTATTTCTTCCATACAACACAACAACCCTAAACTCATGGTGCATGAATGGAGAGAAGGATAAGAGTCAAATCTATCTCATTTTGGCATTGAATTAACAACTTATTTTCTTCACTCTCTCTTGGAACCTAAGGAAATTTATAAAACAATTATTATCAAACATATCAATGCATTCTAATACTTAGGCTTAATTTTTTTAAAACAATGAAAAATTTCAAATGCTTTTCTAATAATATTTGACTAGTTGAGGAAAATAATTAACACATGTTATGAAATTTATAGAATATTACAATATGAGACTTAACAAGAATCGAATATACATAAGAAAACATCTAAAAATTTATTTAAATTATCTCCAACAATATCCTTTATATAGTACATTCATATAATTTTATATACTCTCTTCTAGTCTTGATACAATTCTTTTTTCTTCTCTTATTCTCTCTTGATCTATTATATATCTATCTATCACTTGTACATCTTACCTATGTCTTACAATATCTTTCTTTCTTATAAAAATAAATTATATCAGGTATGGTTTCCTTATAAAATATACATATTCTAGGAGGCCTAGTCATCCTTTTACCCTACATTGTATTTATGACCATTTGCACTTTTGCACCTTTTTTATATTTCCTATTATAATATCTACTAACAATCACCATGATAAAAAAAGTACTTTTAAGCACCCCAAAAATACATTAATACTCTGTTAATTGCATCCAAAATATCTTATTCAAGATTCATCATAAAGTTACTCAAAACTCCCACTACTTGAACAATATTTAGTCTAGTATAGACCATTACATACATAAAAATCCTAACTACTGTACTAGAAAAAGAAAAATGAGCTACATCCTCCATATTTATGGGTGATGTATGACACTACTCAAATAAAATATTATTCCAATGGAAACAATATTAATCAATGGTCTATTAGCTTCCATACTAAAATGTTACACTATAGAGTTCAAATGCTTACTTTGACATAGCTAAAAAATTTCTTCACTTTATCTCTTTTGGTATCCATACCCAAGATATAATTAGTAGCCCCCAAGTCTTTCATTTCAAATTATGGGGAAATTTGAGACTTAAAATCATAAATCATATCCTTACTATTACCAATAAATAACATATCATCTATGCACAACCTAATAATAAGGAATTATTCATTATCACATTTATAATAAATACAATGATATGATTTAGATCTTATAAAACTCAATCCCAACAAAAAGAAATGAAATTTTTTCTACCACATCCTATGAGACTATTGGGACCATAAAAATATATTTTTAATCTACAAACAAAAGTTTCTTTACCTTTTCCCATGTAGTGCTCAGGTTGTGTCATGCAGATCCATTTCTCCCAAGTCATAATGCAATAATGTTTCATTTACATCCATTTGTTCTATCTCTAAATACAAAGCTGCTATTATAAATAATTTGAACTTGATAGATGCTAGCTTAATAACTAAGGAAAACTATCACCAAATTCTTCTCCCTCAAGCCTATATTCATTTTGAATGGTCATTTACATCTAATAGGATTTATTCCTTTCAACAATTGTTATGTACTTAGGGACATTATATTATATTACATATAAGTAGATGAATATATTGACATGTGGCATACATCCCTTTATTTAATTATATTGGATCATGTGGAAAACTTATTTAATTAATTATATTAGGAATAAGTAGGAAAGTTACTTGATATTAGCGGTTTATACTCCATTATGTTATTAATAGGTCTATATGAAGGAGTTTATTATCATTGTAAGGAGATGTAAAGTGTACAATATTGATTTTTGGATCTCTTAGATATATAGTGTGGAGTGAAGTCTTCCATATAAGGAGTATTGTATGGTGTTACCTAGGGACCTTAAGGTTCTATTCTATTTTTACATATATTAGTTATTAGGGAAGATTTGACTATGAAAAATATGCAATGCCATGTGATCCATCTTACACTTATCATATTGCCATTATTAATTGCATAGATCTTATCAAGTGGTATCAAACCTAAAATTTGGATAAAGATAAGGATGAAACTCTATTTTCTAATGATTCACCTACAGTTCACAAATCAATAAATATTTTATAAATGTTTTTGAAGTTTCAAGACTACATAATAAATATATAGTCTAAAATTTATCTTTTGATTGTCAAAATTGAGCAAGTTATTCGAATTTATTTATTTTTTCCCAATTTCACTCTACAAGCCATAGATCATAGAAAATTTTCAGCTTTTTAACATTTTAATATATATCATAAAAATCCGTTAGGGATTTGTTATTTGTATTTTTGGTTTTGAGGTTGAAAATGTTATAAAATGATAAAACTAGTTGATAGTATGAAAAGAAATGTGATATGTTAAGTGAAATTTTTCTTAAAACCTAAGCTTTTATGGGGGTTTTCTATTTTTTATGGAAGTAAAGATCCATTAGAATGGTGACACTAATATGAAAAATATTATGGTAAAAATATAATAAACTTTAAAGGATATTTTTTTACACTTAGAAGGTAAAGATAAATATTAGTATTTTCCATTGTGTAATGTAATTTCTTCACTAGATGAATTGAAACAAGGTTTCTTAGATATATGAGCACCAAAATAAATAGTAAGAGAGGAAGAAAATAATGAGGAGAAGAGGATGATGATCAATGAAGATAAAATGAATGATACAATTACATGTATTTTTTAAATCTAAAAAAGGATTATAGTGTAAGGCCCATCGGTTATTGGTGGAATTTGATGTTTATGACTGATCATTTTATCATCTAAGACTTGAAATTTTACTAAAGAACCCTTGAATTGGAGTAGCCTGTTAGACCTTGGCACATGAATGCTCCTACCTAGTGTATATTGAAGGCAGATTCAAGGGCACCATGTAGGTGGTTCATGTCGAAGGAGCTTATTCTCAATGTAGTGTATGAATCAAATTTACGACTTTAAGCTTATAGGTCAAGTATCCCAAGCAATCATAATTACTTAACTAGGAATGATCAATGGTCAAGTGTAACCTTATTTTGATGCATATATGTCAAGGAATTGTAGTGTAGGAAATTGTATGTCCTTAAATACAATTTCACACTATGTTTGGGTCCTTTAATTAATTGGACTTAATTAAGATTCCAATTTTCCAAATTATACATTCCAAATCGTCATTTTTCTCATTTTTCAAAAGGAGAACATATATTTATTTAATGCAATTAATATTTTAATCACGCTAAAATGAGTGTTCCTTGGACTTATGGGCTAGGACCCATTTTCCCAAGGGAAAATGGGTCTTCCTTAAGTGCTAGGTCCCAAATTTTAATATATTTTTGGTGGTCTTTTAATGATTCAAATTTCATATGCAATTGTCAGATTTTGAAATCTAATTTTTGAGAAATTAGATAAAAAAAAATACCTAGTATTTTTATCAATTCAAATCTAAGCATTTTAACAAACTTTTACCAGACTTAATATGAGAAAATATTATTGTCAATAGCATTCAAGAGTAGATTTATTAGTCATTTTTTGTAGCATTCAAGATCCTATCATGTTCAAGCTTATGTGTGTTCATGTAATCTTGTGAAGGCTAACATGCATTGTTAATCCTAAAGCATCCAAACATTTTCAAGTGTTCAATCAAGAAAAGAAAGGTCAAGTTCCTTGGAGTGATGTGTTTAACTTCAGTCCTCTAAGGGAAGCCATTAAAGGTTTGGTGAGTTGTAGCAAGAAAGTGTTCATTCATCATTCATTCCATTTATCAATTGACATTTTCTTTCTATCAAGGTTTAATTACCAAAAATGGGGTTTGACTAAGGCAAACCCCCATTAAAAAAAAAAAAATTCCTCTCTTTGTATATGCAGATTATAGGTTGAAGAAGGATTGAAAGCATATAAAAGAGTAATTTTGAAATATTGCATAAGTTGTCACCATTGTTGTCAATCCACAAAAACTCAATCACAAAAATTATTTCTGATTTTCTAACAGTGGGACCTATGCTAAATAGAAGCTAAGATTTAGCACTAGAGGACCATCAAAACTTATTCTATACACCTTAGCCATGACCCATTCACCCTAGGGTGAACTTGTGCTTAAATAGTGCTCAAAACCAAATTTTAATGCTAGGTACATGTGTCCAAACCCTTCTTAGTTTTGCCTGCAAACTGTGATTTCAATTTCTATATCTTTGGGAATTTACATTTTATCATCTAGGTCTTATTTTTCATTAGGTTTAAGTGCATCAAATCATTTCCATTTAATTCAAAATACTACTATCCTAAGGAAACTAGGAGATCTAGGTCTGATTGACTCACATTAAGGTTGAAATTCAATCTTTACACCTTGTGATCTCCTCTTTCCTAATAAAATTTGGGTAAAGGGACACCATTAGTTCCTAAGTTCTTTGGATGAAGGATCTAGGACACCCCATTTTGGATTGCCCCTTTTCCATCCATGTCATTTTGGTGAACTCGACATTTTGCATCATGCTTTTTTGATTTTTAGATCATTAAAACCCTAGATCTAGGTATTTCATCATCTTGTTTTCCCTTGCATTTAGGGTTACAAATTGCATATTTACATCATTTAAATTGATAAAAAAATGATAAACATTGCATACATTTTGTATATTAGATTGCATTAAAAGTGTGTTTCAGTCATTTAGATCATAATTACATAAAAAATTACGTTAAAAAAAGTTGTCATTTTGTTCACACATTATCATTCAAATTGCATTTCCATTTCATCATAACTTCTGGAAATACTATCACTAGAGAATTTGTTTTCAACTAAGAATAGTGAGCTTAAATATAAAAGTAAACATTCATAATTTAATTTCTCATATCCTTGTCCAAGGACATATTCGCCCTAGGGTGAATCTATCCTTGTACAAGCAATTTTCTAGAATTTTGTAGATTTATTAGTGTCTGTTTGCTTTAATTTCCTATACTTGTAGATCTCTATTTTAGTTTCAAAAATTGTATTTTTCTGTAATTGTTTGCATTTAGCTTGATTGGTGAAAGAAAGTGCAATGTTTAAATCAAAATTTACATTTAAAAGTGATCATTTTTTTAGGTTTTTACATTTAAAATTAGTCAATTACCAATTTCAACTCTAAAAATTGTAAATATCTTCTTCAATACTTGCATTGTGCTTCCTAGTTCTAAGTGCTTATTATCTTTATTTAGTGCATTTTGTCCATTCTGGGTACAATTTTGATTTGGTGAAATTGGTATGAGTATTACAACCTGGTTTCTTATTGCCAATACTTTAGTGAGACATGTTTCGAGACTCATGGCATCCTGTGCTAGTATGTATCCATTATGGATCTTGGGTTTTCCAACTCTTTCACTCATAGTGTTGATACTAGTCAAGCTATGTTGGATTCCATCCTTGATATCACATTTCCCATGACCACTTTACCATCATCCAATTCTATTGATGTTGAAGCCATTTTTTTCATGTCCCTCAAGAGAAACTCAAACAAATGGATAAATCCTTAGAAAAACTTCAAGACTTTTGTGAGTACAGACTATATTGTTGGTACTGTGGTTTTTATCATAGATAATGTAGTGTAGAAAAGTGTATCCCTTTACATTTTCACACTTTTTTGGGTCCTCCCTACTAAAAAATGGCTTCTTTATACCCTAATTGGTCCCATTTTTCATCCACAAGCCTAATTAAATGCATTTTTTCAAGGATAATCCCAACATTTAAGAAATTTGAAAAATCATAATTTGATGTTTTTGGTTATTTGTTCCAGATCTAGGGATCTGAGATTCATACTCCACCTTGTGCATATGGGTCCCACCTAGGTCTCAGGACTTTATTTTAGATATACATTGAAATTAACATTCCTTGAAATTTGTGTCCCAGGTTTGAGCCACTAGGACTCATACTCCAAACTTGGCATATGAGTCTCGCTTTAACCTAGACATATTTTAATTCAAATTCTTGGAAGGATTTTATTATCCTAGATCTAATGTTGGCTTGTAGTGTTATAATTTTGGGAAACTAGGCATAAACAAGTATAAATACAAGGTTATTTCATATAATTTCACCTAAGATATCTAAGCAATCTAAAAACAAGATAACCATTTTAAGAGAGCATTCCTATAGAAAATTTATGAGATTAAGGGAATTCAAGAGAAAATCATCAAAAATTTGGAGCAACATTCAAGATTCAAGCATTATGTCAAATTCTTCATGCATCATGTGTGTTTGTGAGCTAACATAATTTGTGATGTATGTTTTCATGATTCAAGATCCAAGCATTGAAAGACATTGTCTCATATCAACAATCAAGAGTCAAGATCCACATCCATTGAAGCCAATTCACACAAGTTTGTAGCCTTCATTTCAATGGTCTGGTGAGTTGCAACATTACATTTTTTCATTCATCATTCCTTCATGCTTTTCTATTTCATTTCAATGTTTAATTACCAAAATGGGGTATGACCAAGGAAAACCCCTATTCCCTATCAAATCAACATTTTTCTCTCATGATGTGTGCTTTTAGATCTAGGTTAATTGGAGCTTGGTGATGCTTTGAAGACAAAGTTGTAAAAGCTATCAAGAAGTTGTCATCTTCACGGAAACTCACCTACAGGCTAGAATTCAAACTTTGGGACTTGAAGATCAGACAAGAAGAAAGCTACAGAAGATTAGTAGAGGCTACAGAAATATCAGTCAAACCCTAGTAATGGGACTAAATCACCCTACTAGGTGTATGAGTCCTAGTACAACCATTTTGGAATCTTTCTATGTATTCTAATCAGTCGCTAGGAGGTTACAAATTCTACCTAGAAAACCCTAAACTAGGACTAAATCACCCCGTCTGGCATACTAGTCCTAGTGCAATTCAAAAATAACAATTTTTCGGGGTTTCTAGATCTTTCTTAGACATATTCACTCCAAGTACCTTTCTATTCCTCTTTATCTATCAATCTGATTTCATGTTCTAAGTTTCCAGGGTTTTGTGCATACATGTTTGCATGTTTCTCCTTTGAAACTTCATTTAATGATGAAACCCCATTTAATCACACCAAGAAACCCCCAACCCATTCCCCAATCAAGTCAATCAGTTGAGGGATCTATGTTCCTAATGAATTGAAGCATGAAACAGGTCCAAACTTCCATCTCCCAAAAGGCGGAACACCATATTTCCTATATTTTCAAATAACATGAAATGAATGCTTGATAATGAACATGGAGTAGACATTGTAAGTAGCCTAGCTCATATCATTGATAATTATATTCCTACAATGGTGCTCAAAATTTAGGTTAAACCCAAAGTCAAGGAGGGAATCAAATTCCTCCTTTGTACAACCATAGACTCTAATCCTACATACACTCATTCAACTATCACTACAAAAATGAAAACAACAAGAAATATCATTCCAACTTTGTGTATTTCCACTAGAAATCCTTTTAGTTTTGTGAATTCAAACATCATATCTCCAACCATCCACCTCTCACAAACTTGTAATTCACTTGTCCTCCCAAGACATATACACCTCCACCATATTCCCCTCCATCCCAAAATACAACCAATGACTCCATCATAAACCAAATTTTGCAAAATTTCACATCTCTCCAACAACAAATATCAACATTGAACCAAATACAAAATGGCCAACCTTCACACTATGTCAAAACAAACCCATTATCCTTGGAGATATTGAGAAAAAATTTGCCACAAGGTATAGTGATTCCTAGATTTGAGAAATATGTTGGTAAAGGATATTCTAGAAACCACGTTTCATCATACACAATCTTATGTAGTGACTTCATTTTTAAAGATAAAATCTTCGCTAAACTTTTTCCTAGATCCTTGAAAGATACAACCTTGGAATGTTTATGCTCCTTACTGAATAACTAACATAATTCATTCAATGAGATTGTCAATGCCTTTATAAACTATTTCCAAGTGCACATTGGTCCTAAGATGGCTCTACTTGATTTAATGCAATGCAAATAAAAAGTAGATTAAAAGGTCACTAATTTCATAGCACGTTATCGACTGCTTTACTCACAAATCAACATTAAGCTTCCCGATGCTGATCTTCAAAGGAGGTCATTGATAACTTACAAAAAAATATTCAAGACAAGCTTGGGATAATGAAATTTTCCTCTTTTAAACACTTCTACAAAACTTTTTGTGATTATTATAAGTCACTTAATCAACGTATAGAAAAACTCCTTCAACCCATCCTGAAAAATTTAAAAATGTGCATCATAACAATTTTCAACCATTCAAGAAACCACATAAGATATTTATACAGATAAACAAACCTCAACTAACCCATCATGGTGAACCTCAAGTGGTTTCCATAAAAAGAGCTCCATACAAATTTCAAGAATTTAAGGATAGGAAATTCACCCTACTTCCTGATACTCTCCATTCAATCATGATACAACTCTTGAGAAAAAAATTAATCACCTTACCTATTTTTAGACCTCTTGATACCACTAAGCCTTTAACTCTGAATTATAATCCAAGTTCTTTTTGCCAATATCACCAACATAATGGAAATGATATAGAATGATGTATGCATCTTAAAAATATAGTGCAAGACCACATTGATTCTAATTACATCTATTTGGTTGGTGTTAATGATTGGAAATAAATCCATTGCTCCACCCAATCAGAATTCACAAATCTTTACCAATCCAATGCCAAACCACTCCATCTCATTTGTTAAAGCTTGTGATACAAAGAATGATGTGATGAATATTGATAACATACAAGACATAAATGATGGTGACAAGAGTGATAATGAGGATGATTTACATACCATAATTATACTCATTGATGTTCAACCTCATAAGGGCCAAACCAAATTTTCTAGGCATTGCTTTCTCAAATCGTGATATACTTAAACATGCACCCAATGGTCCTCTTTACATAGCCAGAAGAATCAATGAAAGCCTACAAATAAGATATTAATTGATCCGTATGTGTAGATAATTTTATCATTGAGGAATTCTTATTTGTGCATAAAATTTACCAAGATTCTTAAGAACAATCAAAAGCATGGATTAAAAAACATGATGTTTTTGCTCACCTTATGATAGGTTTGATCACTCTCCCATTAAAATTTGGACCAAAATAATTAGATGTCTCATTCTCCATCATCTCGATGTCAGATTGATTCTCTATGAAGTTACGCTATCCATGGCTATGCTCCATGGATGTTGTCCCATTGATCATTCAAAAATGCTTGAAATTTCCATTTAGAAATGAAATTTTTATTGTACATCATAGTGTTTTTAAACATTTGTTTACCCATAGAAAATTTTCATTATATTTATTTTGGCCTAAACCCATGGAACCTATAAATCCTCATGATGAATTCTTTTTCAAATTTTACCAAAAGTTTAAGTCAAAGCGCATAGAAGAATTATCCCTTAGCAATATTCTTGACTCCATGATCACTCCTCCTTCCCAACCTATCATTGATGAACCTATGCTTTAGCCAAAATCCCTTCCAAGTAACCGAGATAAAACCACCACAATTCATCCACCCATTTCCTAAAATAGACCAAGAAATAACCATACAATTCATGTCAAGTTCCTCCTAAAATAAAATGTAAGTTTATAAAACTAAAGAGATAGTGGTTTCCCAACCCTCAATGGCTCCTTTTTTTCCTCCCTTGAGGAAAGAAAAGAAACCAATGGTCGATAGACCCACTGCTACACCATCACAACTTGAAACCACACAAAAATAAACTAAAATGCTAAATAGAATAGGCGTAGACATCATGCTATTGCTCGTCAATTAGAAGAAAAGAACAAATGCACAAACCAAGATCCAAAACCAACTCAAACAAAGCATGATGATTCTCCACCTTTTCCACAATAAAAATAAAAGAATAGAATAGACATTGTAATTAGACCTCCTATTGTGATTAACATAGATGACAATGATGATATTGTTAAGATTGATGAGGAAGTGAATAATGAGCTAAATTTGTTATTTTCCTCTACCATAAACTTGTATGGGTGCAACTGTGATGATCCTCCTAAAAAGAGTGACTCACCACATGTTGAACCTAGTGGTTGTCCTAGTACGACACTCATTATTACCCCTTTGGCTAGTTATCCACCTTCTATATATGATGAACAATATTGGGATGTAGATGACCTACTTTAGGTTGGATCACATGTGTCATACTAGCTTCTTCTTTTCTTTCTATGTTCTTTGTGATTGCATGTGTGTAATGTGATCCTTCATATTGTGTTGGTTAGCATGTCTTTATGTTTGTGAGCATTCTTTAGATGATCCTTGTTACTATGTTGGTGCAAAGATACAATGGAAGTGAATCTATCGTGACATTCTTCTATTTGTATCTACATTCTTCTATTTTTCAGAAACTTTATCTTTTATTTTGTCTTATGTTTTCATTTTGGGGATGATACAAGGAATTGAGACATTTAGGTCTCTTCCAAGTTGACCCAAAAAAAATTCTTATTTTTTTCTCTCTATGTGTCATTCCTCCTTTGAGTTCATTGTTCCACAAAGTATTTGGGGAATGATGATGGTTCCAAGATATATTATATCACTATAGAAAAGACATACACTGACCCCAAATCTATGGATCCCTTACATGATTATTTCTGGATTACATGTAGAGGCAACCTCCTTTTTCATGACTCAACTTTATTTGGAAACATACCATTGACATAGGAATTTCCAAATAATCTCTCATTTCCCTTTTATCAATTGGAATTTATCATTTTATACTTTAAAGTAATTGATCATAATACAATGTTCAGAAATTTCGTTAAAGTGGGGGCATGCATTAGAATTATTTCATTGGCATTATTTTGGCATTGAAATTTTTGACCTTTTCTTGCTTCACTTTGTTCACAAAGGTTGAACTTAGTGTAGTGTTAGCATAACATCTTGATCATTTTGTGGCACCTTATCAAAGTTATCAAGGAGTATAAATTTTGGTATTTTGACATATGAGAGACTTGTAGACCTGGTGTGACCTTCCCATCTTCCACCCTTTTTATGAGTACACACCTTGTAGACCTAGTGTGTGTTTCTATTTTTTGTCTTAGGGTTCACCTAGTGTATGGGTATGTGTAGGATCATCATGGAAGAAATAAGCCCTTAAGTGGTGAAAAATTCAAAAAAATCAGAGTTAGACAACTTGACGTAAAAATTTGAATAATTTATCTATATTATTTCAAAAATATGTAAGAATAGAATCTATAGAAAATTGAATGTAGTTTATAATCTACTAGGTTTATTTATTTTTTAAAATCTATTTGGTGAAAATTTGAAATTTCAATGTAGTAGTACTTAAATTTTAGGGAAAAAATAAGTAGTCTCTCTAATCACCCTAACTACAATAAAATGATAATATTTTTTTATAAGATTTTACATATAAGTAGAAGACTCATGTCCGGATGTGATGCATATTTTTTTGTAATTTTTTTCCAAGTAAATAATTAACTATGAATTTTTTATTACAAAATTTTAAAAATATAAAAAATCGTATGTCTAACTACCTTAACTTGGTCAAAACTTCATTAAACTCATTTTTTTTAATCATATAGTATGTGAAGCATAGAATGTGAGGCATGCTTTAGATTCAAAAAATGTGATACCATTTGAAAGCTATAAATGTTTTTCAATCAGCCTATCAATCAGGACTTTAGTCGTAATTCAAATAGAAAATGAATAATAATTATTTATTAAATTTAAAGTAAATCATAATTTATATTGGTGGAATGCTGAGAATTTTCTTTAAAAACCCTTTTCATTTCATCAATTTTGGGTAAAAAAAAGTCATCAGCCACATACCCTACACATACTCATCATATCACCACTTTTTGGCCCATCATGATCCTACACATACCCGTATACTGGACTACACTAGCCCTTGTGAAAATTTTTGCCAATCAGGATTGCACCCTTAGCAAAGATAAACTCTACTATTCTATTGAAACATGTAAACCATCTTAGATTGTGGGTAATCTATGGTGAGAGTGAATCTCCAAAGAGGGCTTGTTCCCCTAGCAAATCACCTAATCTAAAATAATTTCTGAGGAAAGGGTTAGGAGGAAAAATGAAAATGAAATCCTAAAACCTAAAGATGAGTCATCAAAAACTTCAAAGGATTTTGATAACTTTCATTCTCAACAATCTCTAAAAAAATTTAACTCTCACAATCTCACCATAAAACATATAATCCAATAGTGATTTGTATGAAGGCTCACAAAATTGAGCACAAAATACAACTTGAACTATATGAGACTCTTGTAGAGAAGCTCACAATAACAAGCCATAAAAAAAATTATGTGTTTTGAATCACAATTGACATCAAATTGATATTGAAAATCTGAGACAAGAAAATGAGAAGGAAAGCTCTATTATTTTTATTAGAACCAAAGGAGTATCAAGCTCAAAATTTGAGTATAAGAAAAGTTTACAATACTCTTTGAAAATGAGTAGGAGAGCAAGAAACAATAATCTCATTTGAGAAAAATAAAAAAGTTTCTCAAAATTATATCTCCCAAGTGTCTCCAATAGTGAGAATAGAAAAATCAAGTTCAATTGCATCTCCAAATTAGCAACTATTGATCCATTTTCGAGCTCCAAGGAAAAGCCTAAAAAATAGTGCCCAAAACTACTCCAAACTGCATGAAAAAGATAAAAACTTTCTACATCCAAAAGGTTGGTCCAAAAGAGCCACAAAATCAGGCCCAAACTGCCTCAAAACTGAAAATAGAGGGTTTAGTTTGTTCATCCTTTTCCAATTTTTCCCGAAGGACTCAAACTTAGAAAATAAAGTTTTAGAGGGAAACTCAAGTGCACTAACTACATTTTAAAATAATAACAAACACTAAGGTAATTTATAGAAACATTACCTTAATGATGTTTAACATCATTTGCAGTTTACAATTTTTGAAATAGAAAGCTCCTATTACATTTGATTTGCTTCTGATTTTTCAATTTGGCTTTGATCACTTTGATTTTTTGCAGTAAAAATAAAATTTTGGTACTTGCAAAAATAAAATCAATACACTAAAGCTCTTAATATATTTGATTTTTCTATAAAAAAATATAAAAAGACTTTAGGAACTTATAATATTATGTCCACTCAAAGCTCAAAGGGAAACCTAGGGCATCTCAAACTTAGGCAAAATTTTAAAGTTCAAGGTTATTGACTTGATTTTCTACAAAGGCATGAAATACGTGAAAGTCAATAAAAACTTAAGTTTGGCATATGCAAGGTCAACACGGAACAAAGGTATTAGTTCGAAATTTGATTTTTAAAAACATTGTGATAAAATGCCCATTTAAATTAGGGAAACAGTGGAACACTAACACAAAACTGAGCCCCAATCCCTAATTCTTCTTATCATTTGCATCGACCAAATTTTAGAAAGAAGCTCTCCACTCAACCACCATGGAGAATAGGGTTCGAGCTTTGGAAGTACTCTATTCTTATTGCTTTCTTGTCAATTTTCCTTAAAAGATCACTAGGTAAGTTTTTTTGAAACAAAATTTTAATGTTGGCCTCTTTTTCTTGAAGTATTTTTGCCTCCATGGCCATGGCTACTGTGGATTTTCTAATTCATTTCTTGTGCTTTTATTTTTCTTTGGATATTCTCCTCTTTGGTCACCATTGGAGAGTCTTCAACTTGGACTTTGAGAGGTTAATCTAAGGAAACCCCATGTCCCTTCATGCATTTGTCAGCAGTAGAAAGCTTGGTATGCCTCATTCTCTTTGAATCTTTGTATTATCACCCATTTTCATTGCAAGAAGCTCAAGTCGAACATGATAATGAATGCATTATTCTGTGAAATCACAATTAATTTTTTTTTGTATCCTCTCCATTATAGGCCATGGCCATACCTTGTACATTTTCTTATTTTTGAGTTGCTTCAAACTTTGCATGAGCTCGAATCCTTTCTATTTTATTTTGCATTTTGATTACTGGGGTAAACCCCAAGTGGGTTTTGATGTATGTGAAGAAAAAATGTGTTCTCAAACCATGGACATGAGAACCCATAATGTATATTACTCTTTTCATTTCCCTCTCAATTTTGTGTAGAAGGAGCTTGATTCGAGCTTAACCTAGAACAAAACAATGGAAATCTTGCAAACACTTTGTTTCACTATTTTCTGATCTTCGAAACCCTTTATGGCTGAGGCCACTTGTATTTTTGGGTGAAAGCTTGTACTCTTTCCTGTGCCTGCACCTCCATTTTCATTTTCAAAAAGATGGGTCTAAGAACCCTCAGTCATGGCCTTCTATTTCATGGAAAAAACACGAACTTAGGTTCAAGCTTACCATAAAGCTATAGGCTTGTTTACCTCAAAACCCTAGCACCATTAACACATTTGTTCATTTTCTTTTAATGAAGTGCATACTTGGATTCTCAATATGATAGTAGTGAAGATAATATTGCTTATTTTTTTGAAGAAACAACCCAAATCCACTTTCTTTCATGTATGCACTATAGCTTCATTCTCTCTGTTCTAAAAAATGCAGCTTTGTTCTAGGAGGAGTTTTTCCTTAATGCACATAATGGGTATTCTCATTTCCATTTTTCCTTCATAGCCTCACACGTATAGTATGGAAACAATTAGTTAATGTAGCACCATTCTCTTACTCACTGTGTGCACTCCTCTTTTGAAACTTGCATGTTTTGGAAATTCAGATTCACCATTCTTCAAAGCACCTTCTATGGAGAAAATTCACTCTTTAACACAAATAGAAAGCATTTTACTCATTCTTGAGTATGTTCTAGTTGCTCCATTCTACTTCAATAATGTTGTTTGTATGTAAAATATTGTCTCCTTTTGAATTTGCATACTCCCATCTCTAATGACCTTTGTGCACTACACAAATAGTTAATGATAGTTCTTTTTCTCTTCAAGTTGTTACTCACTTCATTTGTAACTATGCACTTTGCATTTTAATGCTTGAAAAATATTAAATCCTTTTTCACTCTTCATGCATTTTAATTTTATTGTGAGCTTTGATTATGTATGCCTATTCACTATCACCTTCATGACAATGCAACCTTACTATTTCATATGCAAGTATCACTTGCAATCACCTTGATGAGCATGTTCATGACAAATTCACCATGTTGACACCATCACAACCAACATAACTAGAAACACATTCTTTGCTGCCCCATTCAATGAGACACTTCAAAGAACACACGTGGCATAAATAAAACATGACATGGTAGCAATAAGCACTCAAACTTGATAGCAATAGAAATTTTCAATATGAAAATGATGCATTCTATTCTGTTATTTACTTGATTTGGGCATTCAAATGAGCTCTTTTCCACTCATAATTTTCAGTTCATTGCACTTTTTATTGACTATTTTGAGTGGTCAATGGTCTTGAAACTCTTGTAGTTATTTTATGAGCAACTCCTTCAGTGAATGTTTCCTTTTTCAAACCCCTCTTGAATGTTAAGAGGCAACATGCTAGGCTCAACCCTTGTGGGAGCCCATTTTGCACCACATGCTATAATGTCTTCAGAAATGGATCAACAACTTGATTTCTCCTATACCTGCACAAGGAACAAACATCTTAGATTAAAAAAATAGTGTAGCTCAATGGTCCTGTGATGTTTCATTTTTCAGGCTCTCTTGCATACTTCTGATGTTCATTCCATTGAATGAATACATTATAGAAAATGCACTATATTTTGTTGATAGAGAACATGGAGTAGTTCACATTCAGAGCTCTAACAACTTTTCTCAACATAATGCAGGTTCATTCAAGATTAGGATCAAGTAGGAGCAGCAACAACGAAGACCAATTGAAGACCCAAATCAGGTAATGATGGATATGTTTTACGTTATATGCTTCTTTTCCTTTATCAATCTTTAGTTGTATAGTTCATTACTTATGATGAAATCATTCAGCTACTCCCACGGCTTGTGTGGGACACTTGATCTCTCTTTTCTTTCCAATGAATATGAAAACAAAATTCTATGCAATCTTGTTCAATTCTATATATATCTCTCTTGCAAAATAAATGAAACATTGTAAAGTGTATGAATCATTGCAAGATGAATGAAAGAAATATATTATATCTCATGTATTCTCCTTTATGATGTTAAAAACATAAAGGAAAACTAAATGCTCTCTTTACTTAAATACATTGCACAATGAAACTAAACTCTTTCATTTTAAATTCCAAAATATGCAATGGTTTAATCAAAGTAGAAATGAATTGAAATCTTTTCACCTTATAATGAACATAAGTTATTTCAGCTCTGCCAATTTGAGCTATGGTGAAAAATTGGTAACATTCTTGGTGATTTTTGTTGAATGCTTGCCTGCTAAGCATTAGACCAGTTGCCTTAAAAAAATCATTGGGTGAGAAGTCAAATATGCCCCTTTTAAACAAAGAAATTTCCTAAAACTGAACTTGCAAACACTCCAAACAATAGCAGAAAACAAAAAAACCAAATTGAAAGTAAACTACAAGGACATGGTGGCTAGAAAACAATGTACAACAACACTTAGGGAAAGAAAACTGAAATGAAATGTGCTTCAAAAACTTATTAGCGGAAAACTATTCTACTATAACTTACAAAAGTAAAAATTATCCTTAGAAGTAATGCTTGAGGTGGATCCCATTAACTAGGATAAGCATGACCTCTCCACTTAACTTAGAAGGCTGAAATGAGTTGCGTTCTTTGCACTCTGTTATCACATATGGCCCATCAAAAATTGCATCAAAATTGGAATTCTTTCCTAGTTCACTTTTATGTTTATCCCATTTGAACACTAAATCTCCAACAATGAAAGCTCTTGGTTTTTCTCCACAAAACTCCTCTATCATGTCGGTGCTTAATTCTTCATCTGACTGAATGTTAGCCTTTTGAAATAGAAGTTTGTCCAAATGTCTTTCATAAAAAAATTTCTCATCACTTGGCATTGATGCCAACATGGACATGCTTCTTTGAACCTTATCCAAAAAATTAGGAAGCTCATCAGACAAATCAGCTAGAAACTGTGGCTCAACACTGATTCCTTCCATATTTTTGAAGTTTACAATAGAAAGCTTAAGGTCCTCCAAAAAAAAATTCTCTTTATCCTCCTCTTGGATATTGAATGGAAAGAGACTATTTCTTACTTCATTACAACTCTTAGTGAGCTTTTCAATTTCCTCAAAGGATTCATTTTGAAAGTCCTCTTCTTGGTCCCAAGCTTGGCTATCAAATCGGTGATCGTCAAATAACAATTCCCTCCATCCTTTGAAAAATTCCTCATCTTTTAAAATTATTGGGCCCTCATCTGAGTGCTAACCTTGGTCCTTGACTAGATTTAAAATTACTACATCATGCTCCTGAATCATATAGATTCCTAACCCTACCTCATTAGTGTGACTGAAACAGTCAAGATCATGGTTCTTGGTTGCTCACTCATCTAGATTTACCTCTTCAGTAGGTGTGCTGGGGTCTAGAGTCATGGATTGATCCTCCAACCCATGAGTGACGTAGAGGTTAGCATTTATAGGGCTAGGGACATATGGCTCAACATGATCTTTGGCTAAAGGTTCAAAATTTATGGTCACCTTCGTACCATATCGTGTTCTAAAGAATAGATGGGACTAATTGGAAGATAAAAACCCACCCAACTTGGTAGTAAAGTCCCTTGAACGACATATAACAAAAAGGGGTGGTAGGTCAATAACATGAATATCTTGAGAAACTACAAAATTCAGACATGCATGGAAAGTAAGAGGAATTTTTTCAATAATCCCAATTGTTTGAATAGTAGAACCATCTAGTTGCACTACTCCTTTTGAAATGGGATCATAAACTAGACCTAACTTGTCAGCTAGACTCTTGGGCATGACTGAACTACTTGCACTAAAATCTATCATGTAGTTATGAACAAGTTTATCTCTAATGATTAGGCTCAAATAAAAAGGAGGAGGCTTTACCTCTTGAGTTTGTTTCCCACTCTTGATTTTTGGGATGTTTGCAAGCACAACGTTATTCTTCTTTGGGTTAATAACATCAAAAATTGAAATTTTAACCAAACCATCTTGCGGTAAATTATTTTGACCTGGAATGTGTAAAGCATCAATAATAGACATGCTAACTGTAGTTTTCTTAAGGTGCTCAACAATATTAAAAGAAATAGGGCTCACCTTTTGCTTCCCTTTAGTAGCAACGATATCATTTTTCCTTTGAAAAGGTTGTGATTGTGCCTTAGATTGGTCCTTTCCATGCACACTCTTCCCTCTTTGTAGAATCTGCACTTTTGGTTGTGAAGCAACTTGCTATTGAACATTTGCAGCTTGCTGCCCCTAATCGAAAACTCTCCTTTTTGATCTAGTATTTGTTGAAATAGGTGAATCTTGTTGATTTTGGACTTGAAAGTGATTCACCCCAAAAAATTCATTTCTTTTCCAATTCATCAAGGAAACTTCAGTGTTACTTTCTCATTCTAGATTCTCACATGATAAACTTTCTAAACCAGTGTAATTATTCTGCACCATAAGAGCCTGATCTCTTATCCTGTTCATGCATGCAACTTGATTGTGAGGATGGTTGCATGGATAGCACCATCCACATTCTTCTTCCATGTTATTTTGTGGTAGAAGCTCCTTTGAAGAACTAGCAAGATTGTGGTTGTAGGGCTGAAAAGGATTAGTATTAAAATTCCTCCTTTGGACTTGGAAATCATTTCGAAAAGGTGGCCTACTTTCCTAGCTTTGCTGATAAGGGGCTTGATAAGCTCTATTTTCTTGGCTCACTTTATTCTTAAGGTTAAAAAATTCATTTCTAACAATCTTGCTGAAAGATTGCAGTATGCCCTTTAGCTCCCGAATTTCATTAGCTAGATCTAGAATAGCATTTTCTTGAGCTATAGCTTGGTCTCCTATTGCTAGTATTGGTGGGACAACACCTAAAGGAGGTAAAGACATAGGAATAGGTGGTTTTATTTCTAGAAAAATGGGCATAGGGGGCCTTAAGGCTATTTTTCCAGCTTGTATAAGGTAATTTTCTTCTCTAATAGGAATATCAAAGGCATTAGGAAGAGTAAACCCACCCATAGATTGGATCATTACAAAAATATCACTATTTAGAGCCTTGAGAAAGAAAAGAAAAGAATGCTCAGGGGAGGGATTGATTGTCATGAGTCCTCTAGAATCGGTAGTTGTAATCTGCCATGTGCTCATGAGGAGCTCTTTTGATAGCGCTCAACTACTCCAACAAAGATAAATGATTGGAATTATTTTCAAACTATTGATGCAAACCATCCCCTAATTGATCCTAGTTGCAATATAATTTTCTGGAAGGCCTCTAAACCATTGCAAGGCTTTACCCTTCATTGATGCAGCTAAAAGCATTAGTGCTACATTCTCCTCGGTGACATTGTGAATCAAGCACAATGATGCTACATCTCTAATGTGCTCAATAGGGGTGGTTTCATCCTCTCTGGTGAAATACAATAATATTTTGTTGGTTGCAACTAGAATTTCATCATGTTGTGCAATAAACAAGGGGATGATACCATTAAATGGTGCAAACAAAAATTTCCTCACCATCACTAGTGCTCATTTTACAGGCACCAGTCTCTTTTGCACTGAGATTGCAAGACTAAGATTAGGAGGTGTGGATTTTGACCTCGTTGTTGAGTCAAAAATCCTTCTTGTTTTCTTACACCTCCTTCTAGGTGGAGAAAATTGCAAATACTCAAATGGAGTAGGTCTTGATCTAGTTTGTATTCTTTCCATACATTGGTCACAAACCAGAAAATGGAGTTGCTAGGTATATTTTGAAACATCCAAAAGGCTGGAAAAACTGCTACATACACCAAACAATAGGTTACAATTTGAAAAAAACTTTGAAAACAAGTTTCAAAGTCCCACCAAGCATGCCAAAAATTGTTTTCAATCAAGATTGTACCCTTAGCAAAGATAAACTCTACTATCCTATTGAAACATGGAAGAACTCTTAGATTGTGGGTAATCTATGGTGAGAGTGAATCTATAGAGAGGGTTAGTTCCCCTAGAAAATCACCTAATCTAAAAAAAATTTTGAGGAAAGGGTTAGGAGGAAAACTGACAATGAAATCCTAAAACCTAAAGATGATTCAGCAGAAATTTCAAAGGATTTTGATAACTTTCACTCTCAACAATCTCTCAAAAACGTCAACTCTTACAATCTCACCATAAAACATACAATCCAATAGTGATTTTTATAAAGGCCAACAAAATTGAGCACAAAATACAACCTGAACTATATGAGACTCTTGTACAGAAGCTCACAATAGCAAGACATAAAAAGGATTCTATGTTTTGAATCACAATTGGCATCAAATTGATACTGCAAATCTGAGACAAGAAAATGAGAAGGAAAGCTCTACTATTTTTATTAGAACTAAAGGAGTATCAAGCTCAAAATATGAGTACAAGAAAAGTTTACAATACTCTCTTAAAACAAGTAGGAGAGCAAGAAACAATAATCTCAACTAAGAAAAATAATTTTTTTCTCAAAATTATATCTCCCAAGTGTCTCCAATAGTGAGAATAGAAAAACCAAGTTCAACTGCATCTCTAAATTAGCAACTTTTGATCCATTTCCGATGGTGATCCCACAATACTCGTTTACAATTTTTGGCCAAACTAGACACTAAACTAATTTTTTGTAACTAAATCTTCACTTTTGGGCACCTATAGCGGCTAAAACATGAGGAATCTGAAGATGATGTAAACTAGTGATTTGTGATATTTTTTCTGTAGATTCTAAATATATTTTTTTCAATTTTTTTGGAATTATATTGCACTTCTTTTTCCATCTCTTTCAAAAACTAGTTTTTTTCAATAAACACCATTTTTAAGGAGTGATGCTCACTGTATAACACATAATCTTTTTTCCATAAAGGATAAAATTATATTTTTTTTGAATTTAGATTTGTAACTATGATATCTAGTGCTTCCAATTGGTTTCATAGTGTTTTATTGATTATTTTTTCCTTTATCAAGTTTTGAAGCCAAACCAAGTACAATTCAGACATAGGTACACTGTATAACACAACTTTTTTTGAATGTATCGAAATTCTTTTTTTTTTGGTTGGATCAAGGATTTCAATATCTGGTGCGCTCATATTTTTCATTTTTTTTTTATAATCTTCTTTTTTTCCACATGTGTAGAACAAAGAGCTTGATTTTTGGTGAAAAACTTGCATTCACAAGAAATAAAAAATAAATATAATAATAAAATTAAATTTATTTAAAATTACACTTTTTGGGAAGCTTATAATAAGGACTACATACTAACAAAAAATAAATTTTAAATGAATTCATGTGATCCCCCAAAAGGTATATCAAAAGTGATTTTTTATCAGCATTTTGATAGGTGTAAAGGAGACTCCATTATAGGTATGGTTTAAAACTAGCGGGGTTCTATCCAAGGGGGTTTGATCTAAGGTAGTTTGATCAAACCCTCTTCAACTGGAATGATTTAAATGGAAAATTTTAAGGCTTAAATCATTATATTTTCTAAAAATATGTGATTTCAGCAAAAATCAAAATCTCCTAGAAATTGTAAACCAGCTTTGAGAGCTCCAAGGAAAAGCCTGGAAAACAATGCCCAAAACTACTCCAAACTAAATGAAAAAAGATAGAAACTTTCTACCTCCAAAAGGTTGATCCAAAAGAGCCAAAAAATTAGGACCAAACTACCTCAAAACTGAAAATAGAAGGTTCTGTTTGTACATCATTTTCCAATTTCTCCCCAAGAACTCAAACTCAGAAAATAAAGTTTTAGAGGGAAACTTAAGTGCACTAACTGCATTGTAAAACAATAAAAAATAGTAAGGTAATTTATAGAAACATTACCTTAATGATGTTTTACATCATTTGCAATTTATAACTCTTGAAATAGAAAGCTCCTATTACATTTGATTTGCTTCTGATTTTTCAATTTGGCTTTGATCACTTTGATTTTTGCAATAAAAATAAGATTTTGATACTTGCAAAAATCAAATCAATACACTAAGGCTCTCAATATATTTTATTTTTCTATAAAAAAATCATAAAAATACTTTAGGCACTTGTCATATTATGTCCACTCAAAGCTCAAAGGTAAACCTAGGGCATCTCAAACTTAGGAAATTTTTTAAAGTTCAAGGTTATTGACTTGATTTTCTACAAAGGCATGAAATATGTCAAAGTCAATAAAAATATAAGTTTGGCATATGCAAGGTCAACAAGGCACCAAGGTATTAGTTCAAAATTTTATTTTAAAAAACATTGTGATAAAATTCCCATTTGAATTAGGGCAATAGTGGAACCCTAACACAAAACCAAGCCCCAATACCTAATTCCTCTCATCATTTGCATCGAACAACTTTTGGAAAGAAGCTCTCCACTCAACCGCCATGGAAACTAGGGTTCAATCTCTAGAAGTACTCCATTCTTATTGCTTTCTTGTCAATTTTCCTCAGAAGATCACTAGGTAAGTTGTTTTGAAACAAAATTTGAATGTTGACCTCCATTTTTTGAAGTATTTCAGCCTCCATGGCTGCGACTACTATGGCTTTTCTAATTAATTTCTTGTGCTTTTATTTTTCAGTGGATATTATCCTCTCTAGTCACCGTTAGAGAGTATTTGACTTGGAATTTGAGAGGGAAATCTAGGGAAATCCCATGGCCCTTCATGCATTTTTCAATAGGAGAAAGCTTGGTATGCCTTATTCTCTTTGAATCTCTTTATTATCACTCATTTTCATTGCAAGAATCTCGAGTCGAGCATGATAATGAATGTATTATTTTGTGAAATCACTATTAAAATTTTTGTGTATCCTCTCCATTATAGGCCATGGCCATACCTTGTACATTTTTTTATTTTTGAGTTTCTTCAAAGCTTGCATGAGCTCAAGTCCTTTCTATTTTCTTCTACATTTTGATTACTGAGGTAAACCCCAAGTGGGTTTTGATGTATGTGAAGAAAAAATGTGTTCTCAAACCATGGACATGAGAATCCATAATGTACTTTACTCTTTGTATTTCCCTCTTAGTTTTTTGTAGAAGGAGCTCAATTCGAGCTTAACCAAGAACAAAATAATGGAAATCTTACAAAAACACAAAATTAGGTTCATCCTTACCATAAAGCTACAAGATCATTTAGCTCGAAACCCTAGTGCCATCAAGACATTTGTTCATTTGATTTTAATGAAGTGCATACTTGGCTTCTCAATAAGGTAGTAGTGAAGATAATATTGCTTATTTTTCTAAAGAAACAACCCAACTCCACTTTCTTTCATGTATACACTGTAGCTTCATTCTCTCTGTTCTCAAAAATGCAACTTTGTTCCAATAGGAGTTTTTATTTAATGCACATATTGGGTATTTTCATTTCCATTTTTCCTTCACAACCTCACAAGCATAGTGTGGAAATAGTTAGTTAATGTATCACCATTCTCTTACTCACTGTGTGCACTCCTCTTTTGAAACTTTCATGTTTTGGCAATTCAAATCACCATTCTTCAAAGCACCTTCTATGGAGAAAATTCACTCTTTAACACAAATAGAAAGTCTTTTACTCATTCTTGATTCTACTCTAGTTGCTCCATTCTACTTCAATAATGTTGTTTGTATGTAAAATATTGTCTCCTTCAAAATTTGCATATTGCCACCTTTGATGAAATTTATACACTGTACAGATAGTTAATGATAGTTCTTTTTCTCTTCAAGTTATTGCTCGCTTCATTTGCACTATAAACTTAGCATTTCAATGCTTGACGTAGATTAAATCCTTTTGCACTCTTCATGCATTTTAATTTTATTGTGAGCTTTGATTATGTATGCCTGTTCACTATCACCTTCATGACAATGCACCCTTATGGCTTCATATGCTAGTATCACTTGTAATCACCTTAATGACAATGTTCATGAAAAATTCACGATGTTGACACCATCACAAACATCATAACTAGTAGCACATTCTTTTCTACCCCATTCAATGAGACACTTCAAATAGCACACTTGGCATAAATAAAACATGACATGGCAACAATAAGCACTCAAACTTGATAGCAATAAAAAATTTCAATATGAAAATGATGCATTCTATTTTGTTTTGTACTTAATTTGGGCATTCAAATGAGCTCTTTTCCACTCATAATTTTTAATTCATTTCACTTCAGTTGACTATTGTGAGTGGTCAATGATCTTGAAACTCTTGCAATTATTTTATGAACAACTCCTTCAGTGAATGTTTCCTTTTTCAAACCCCTCTTGAATGTTAAGGGGCAACATGCTGGGCTCAACCCTTGTGGGATCCCATTTTGCACCACATGCTATAATGTCTTCAGAAATGGATCAACAACTTGATTTCTCCTATACCTGCATAGTGAACAAACATGTTAGATTAAAAAAATAGTGTAGCTCAATGCTCCTGTGATGTTTCATTTTTCAGGCTCTCTTGCATACTTCTGATGTTCACTCCATTGAATCAATACATTATAGGCAATGCACTATATTTTTTTTGATAGAGCACATAGTTTAATTCACATTCAGAGCTCTAACAACTGTTCTCAACATGATGCAAGTTCATTCAAGATTGAGAGCAAGTAGGAGCACGAACAACGAAGACCAACTAAAGACCCAAATTAGTCAATGATGGATATGTTTTACGTTATATGCTTTGTTTCCTTTATCAATATTCAGTTGTATAGTTCATTACTTATGATGAATTAGTTTGGCTACTCCCACGGCTTGTGTGGGACACTTGATCTCTCTTTTCTTTCCAATGAATATGAAAACAACATTCTATGCAATCTTGTTCAATTATGTATATATCTCTCTTGCAAAATAAAGGAAACATTGTAAAGTGTATGAGGCATTGAAAGATGAATGAAATAAATATATTATATCTCATGTATTCTCCTTTATGTTGTTAAACACAAAAAGGAAAATTGAATGCTCTCTTTACTTAAAACACATTGGACAATGAAATTGAACTCTTTCCTTTTAAATTCTAAAATATGCAATGGTTTAATCAAAGTAGAAATGAATTGAAATATTTTCATGTTAAAATGAGCCTAAGCTATTTCAACTCTTCCAATTTGAGTTGTGGTGAAAAATTCCTAACAAGAATATTTAATGAATGTGGCATAGTGCAATGTCCTAGTCCATCCTTTTTTATTTTTTCATTAGCTTTAACATTGTATGCTTGTGTATCTTGTCTTGTTGCACATATATTACACATCTTATGTGTCTCTTTGTCCTTATGTTGGTTTGCCATAGGATCTTAGATCATGGGGGCTTGATCACCCTCTTTGATCTTTGTTATCCTATATTTCTAACATTTGTATAATTGGACCCCTCTTAACACATATTTTTCTACTTTAGTGTGAGTTTGAGGATAATCGTATACTCTCACTAAAGTGGGGGCTAAATGTAGTGTATAAAATTGTATACCTTTACAATTTCACACTATGTTTGGGTCTCAATTAATTGGACTTAATTAAGCTTCTATTTTTTCAAATTATGCATTCCAAAGCCTTATTTTTCTTGTTTTTTGAAAGGAGAACCTACATTTAATTAATGCAATTAATATTTTAATCACCTTGAAATGACTGTGTCCTGGACTTATGGGCCAGGACCCAATCACCCAAGGGTTAATGGCTCCTCCTTAAGTCCTAGGTCCCAAATTTTAATGGTTTTTGTGGTCTTTTAATGATTAAAATTTCATATGCAATTGTCGGCTTTTGGAATCTAATTTTTGAGAAATTAGGTAAACACCTATAAATAATATCTTTTTATCAGTTCAAATCTAAAAGTTCTAACACACTTTTGGAAGACTTCATATGAAAAAATACTATTTTCAAGAGAATTCAAGAGTAGATTTATTAGTAATTTGTTGTAGCATTTAAGATCCTATCATCATGTTCAATCTTATGTGTGTTCATGTCAGCTTGTGAAGGATCACATACATTTTTTATCCTAAAGCATCTAAGCATTTTCAAGTGTCCAATCAAGAGAGGAAAGATCAAGTTCCTTGGAGTGATTTGTTTTAATTAAGTCCTCTAAGGGAATTCATTAAAGGTTTGGTGACTTGTAATAAGCAAGTTCTCATTCATCATTCCTTCCATTTATCAATTGAAAATATCTTTCTATCAAGGTTTAATTTCCAAACATGGGGTTTGAATAAGAAAAACCCCCATTCAAAAATGATTTTTTTCCTATCTTTGTATTTGTAGATTATAGGTTGAAGAATGTTTGAAAGGATCTCAAGTAGCAATTTTTCAACATTGCATAAGTTATTACCATTGTTGTCAGGCCACAAAAACGTAATTGTTGATTTTAGTTTTTACTTTTTAATAATGGGGCCTATGGAAAAATAAATCCAAGATTCAACACTAGAGGACTACCGGAACTTATTTTGGACACCCTAACCATGACCCATTCACCCTAGGGAAAATTTTTCCTTTAACAGTTCTCATGACCAAGTTTTAATGCTAGGTACATGTGTCCAGACCCTTCTCAGATCTGCCTAAAAACTGTGATTTTAGTTTATGTATCTTTGAGAATTTGTATTTTATCATCTAGGTTTTATTTTTCATTAGGTTTAAGTGCATCAAATCATTTCCATTTAATTTAAAATCCTATTTTCCTAAGGGAACCAGGAGATCTAGGTCTGATTGGCTCACCTTGAGGTTGAAAGTAAATCCTTACACCTTGTGATCTGCTCTTTCCTAATGAAATTTTGGAAAAGGGACACCATTAGTTCCTAAGTTCTTTGCATGAAGGATCTAGGATACCACATTTTGGAACTCCCCTTTTCCCTCCATTTCAGGACCAATTGTATGTCATTAAATTCTTTATATTATGGTAATATTAGAATCCTTGATGCCTAGGAGAAATTTAATATTATGAGAATTAATTTGATTAGTGTGGAGGGGTTAAATTACTATAAAAAAACATAAAAAAACAAAGAAAATGACCATAAAATGAAAACACGAGTGTTTATACCTTTGATGACCTACTTGATTGAGCTCCAAGATGCACCCTACTCTTGTTGGATTTTCTCTAAATGTTGAAAATGGATTGCTCACAATTGCACTAGCATTATCATAGCCAATTTCAAGATGAAGAAATGAGAAGTTGAAGGCCCAATTTATAGATAATTGGAGGGAGAAATGGGGGGATAAGATTTTAAGTTAATGAAGGGCTAGGATTTCTTGAGAATGTGATGCATGGATCAAGGCTGCAACTAATTAGAATTGTGAAAAGTGTCACAATTGAGTGTGAGGAGAGAGATGAGGTGTGCTCACACATGTGTGAGAATACTTTGGGATGACAAGTAATTAAATTTTGGAGACTATGTGTAAAATAGTGGAGGTAGTTGGGATTTATGTAATTAATGAGACAAGATGAGGGGGTTGAGAATGAAATTTAAATTAAGAAATAATGGTGATGACGGGGGTTAGGATAGTTAATGAATGGTTAATTATTCTAATGAGGTAGGTGGAGTTAATAAACCATGGGTTAATTAACTTGGATGTAGTTAAAAGTTGGAGAATGGGATAATGTAGGTTAGTAGGTCAATTAATCATTGATTAATTAACATAATTTGGATTAGAAGAATAGGGGATTTTAGTGGGATCAATTAAATAATAAGAATTATTTAATTGATTAGAAGAACTATAGTTTAGAGAATGATGTAATTAATTAAATAAAAAATTTAATTAATTATAAGAGGAAAATGGATTAATTAATTAATTAAATATATTTATTTAATTAAAAGGGGAGGAATGGATAAATTAATTAAATAATACTATTTAGTTAATTAAGCAAAAATGGTGTCAGATTTAGGGTGACTACAATTATAATTTTAGGAGGAATATGAAATGAAATGTAAGTTCTCTTTTTGAAGAAATGGATGAATATTACGTAAATTCAAACAAAAAGAACCTCAGCGATTTTGTTAAATATAAATTGAGAATGTGATGTTCAAAGGATTTCAATGTGTAGTGTAGAAAATTGTACTCCATTCTTGGAGATAGTATAATTTCACACTTAGTTTGGACCTATTTTAGTACCTTTACATTCATACCCTTTAAATCATCATTAATAGGCCCTAAGACCCTTTATTATGGATACCAAGGCTTATTTCGACTGACATCCTAAAAACTTCAACAAATACATTTAATTTTCTAACACCTTTACATTTGCTCAGTTCGAAAAACTACAGTGGGACCAATACACCACCTTGGGCATATGAGTCCCCCTAGTTGGGACCCATACTCCACCTTGGACATGAGACCCGTTTGGCCCCTTTCTAGGGTTTGAGTAGGAATTTAAGGTTTTTAATTCAAATTTTTGGAAAATGTTAACATTTGGGATCTAATAAATGGTAAATTAGATAGGATGCCTATAAAACTAAGGTTTTGAATCATTATTTAACCTAGAATTTTCAAGCAAGAGAGTCTCACCTAGATTTAGATCTTTCAAGAGAGAGTTTCAAGCATTCAAGAACAAGGAGAAAGTAAAGTTGAAGTCTTGGAGTAACATAATAATATTTTTGCAGGTCTTCAAGCTAACTTTCATTTCAAGATCAAGAATTTTCAAGGATTGGTGATGGATGCCTTTGGAGGATCATGATGTATTATAGGTTGGGGAGATGTAACTAGCCATTGAACCAAGCCTATTGATTTGTTTCCTAAGTGATTTCATCTTACATTATCATTCTACTTTCTACCTAAAGGAAGGTACATGCATTGTTATGGCTTATTAAGGTGATTAGATATCTCCAAAAGTGAGTCATCATCTTTATAATTCATTCATGCATCCTATTCTAGCACATTAGAGTAGGGTTTATTGCACTCTAGATCTTTTAATCTTAGATGCACTTAAGATTAGGACTTTCATACACATTTTCTTTCAAAATCTATTCTTTTCTATCAAGGTTGAATTACCAAACTAGGGGTTTAACTGAGGCAAACCCCCCATAAGCAAATCAACACGATATTTTGTTTTGTAGATTCTTAGTAGGTTTAGATATGGAAGTGATGTTTGAGAGGCATAGGAAGGAAGTGCAGAGAGTAATGCTCCGCCACGCAACCCTAGGGGAAGTTGCAATTTACTACACAAATGAACTAATTTTTTTTTTTTAAAGAACAATTAACATGCAAGTTCACTAACCATTGCCAACCAATCCCCTAAGGTTACGAGACTGAGTTACTTAAACCCAAACAAGAAACATGAATTATAACCATAAAATTTAATTACTTAACAATTTAGGTTCACATACATTCCATACGTAATAATCTACATCAAAGAATATGAAGTACCACATAATTCCAATAATATAATTTACAACATGATTACAACACTCATTTCCCGAATGAGATAAATCCAATAAGCATGATTAAATATTGCAAATTCCACCTCGATAACAAATGAGGGGTAATAAAAAACAAGATCATCTGAATGAATCAAGCATGAAAGCAATAGGAACCCACGAGCTCTCCAACTAGAAATCTCGTCCACACGAACAAGAACAAAACCCAATGGAAAAAGGTGCATGTTCCACCCAACCATGTGATACCTGAAAGCTCACCCCCCGTGCTAGGATATAGTAACCATGAATTCCTAAACAAGACCATCAACCTCTAGACATAGGTTAATACATAACTGAACTGAAAAGGATACAAGTGCAACATCACTTAGCACAAAGGTTACAATGCTTCTAGAGAACAAGGATCATTACGCAGTACAAAAAACTGACTTCTAGTTGACATAGGGAGAGTGTCACATGACATTTTATATGAGTTACCCTGGCTCAACTGTCTGAGGCAACCAAATCCCCACCTTGGGTTATCCTGGCTCAACTCTACCAGCCGTTGGACCCTCATACAAACTATGCTTCTCATCTCATCTCAAACCTTAAAAGTGAATAAGTTATGAGAGAGGAATTAATTATCTTAATTAGTCTGAGAGTTTTTCATTAATTCTTTTTATGTTATCACTTACTTAGAACCCTAAGTAAGTTACCTTGGCACCCCTTTGTGCGCCAAACCCCCACAAAGAGCCACTCTCCTATTGACAACACATACAGTACAAAAACCACAAACTAATGGGTAAACTGGATAAGATGACCTCTCCAAACCAAGGAGGCAACAAATAAAGGAAACTCACTCCAAACACTAGAGGAAACAAAAGTACAAAACCCTCTCCAAACAATGGAGGCTACAAAGGTCAAAACCCTCTCCAAACACTAGAGGCTACAAAGGTCAAAATCCTCTCCAAACACTTGAAGCAACAAAACACAAACTCCACTCCTAATCCAAGGGAGACACAAAACCCATAACCCACTCCTAATTCCAAAGGAGGCACAAAACCCAAGACAATCCAAAGGTTGACTATCACAACAACAACCCATACAAATAAATGAAACTCAATTTGGAAGACTTCATAACATTCACTCTATCGCCCATCAACAAGAAAGAGGGAGATTACATAAAGAAATCAATCTGATGATTTAATCACCTACTTTAGGATTTCCTAAATCCAAGTCAATCAATAACATAATGAATATAACTAAGTACAAATAAATAAAATTGTTTGCACTACTCCATGGTAATAAAAATTACGATTGCACAATAGAAGAATTTAGACTAATATTCTATCTCCCTATTTCCCAAATACACAAAATAATAAAAGTTCACTATTAAAATAAAACATTTGATTATACAATCAACATTTTAAATATCTATATAAAAAAACATTTGTTATAAAGCCAATTTCAATTCCACTATAGTAATGAAATTATCATTTTTAAAGAGATTTCTACTTTAAATATTTAAACATCATTTAAATATCTCTCAAATAAAAATATTATTATTATATTCTAATTAATTAAAAATTAATAACTTATCATTTAACATCTATATATTTAAATAATAAAATAAAAAATATATTTAAAATAAATTACACTATAAATATACATATTATAATATATAATATATATATATATATATATTATAATATATTTATATAAAATAAAATATACACATAATAAATAAAAAGATTATAAAAAAAATGAATTTTAAAAAAAAGGACCCAAGCCCTAATTAGGGCGTGCATGCCCCACTCCATGGGTTGCGGCCTGTGTGCTATGCACACAGTCTTCCTCCCCCATGGGCGGCGGCCTGTGTGCTATGCACACAGCTCACCTCCCTTTGGGGTGGCAGCTGTGTGCTAGGCACACATTCCACCTCCCTTTGGGTGGCAGCCTGTGTGCTATGCACATAGCCTGCCTCCCTTGAGGCTGGGCGGCGGTGGGGGGGTTGGCTTCCCCTACCTCCCCACATGACTTTTTTTTTTTAATAGAATAAAATAAAAATAAAACCCATGAAAATCCCCTGCACTCAGAACATCTCTTTCATAGAAAATTTTAAAAAACAGAGAATTTCCAGAATGAAAACCTAAAACACATATTTTCTATAGAAACCCACAATGAAAGAGATTCTTTTAACCACAATTTCATGTGCACAAATTTTTGAAGGATTTCAACTTCAAACAAAGATTTTTTCAAGATCTTTTTGTGTTCCTTTTTATTTTCTATTGTCAGATTCTTTCCTTGTTTTTTTTCTTTTCCATTTCATTTCTATTGCAAGAATATATCTTTTTTTTCTCTTCTTCCATGATTTCAAAGAGGTTTTCAGATTTGTTTTCTAAACTTGCATTCAAATTGAAACCAAAATCTCAAAACTTCAAAACAATTAAAACCAGAATAAAACCTGTGATCATGAATTTGAAGAACAAACTAATGTTGAGTTCCTCTACAGATTCCACTCCTCCACCTTCAAACCAAGATTTAATCCAAAAACCCAAAACCCTCTTTTCTTTTTGCAACCAAATCTCTCCATCCCAAAAAAATAAACCCAGAAGTGAAAATAAAACCCAAATGAAATATAGTATCTCACCCAAACTCAAATTCAAATTCAAAAATGAAATTTCATGGCTTCTCCAAATCCTCCCCAAATTGAGTCAACTCCTCTAAAATATCTTTTCCACCAAAAAATATTGCATTTTTGAAGATATTTGAATTTTAAATAACTTAAAACAAAATTCCAATTTCCAAATAGAATTTACTACATTTAAAATTTTCTTTTTAAACAAAAGAATTTAAACTTTTAAAACTTTATTTCCAAAAATAAACTAACACTTTTAATTCAAAAGAATAACTTAATCAATTCAACACAATTTAATTTAATTAATCAATAAAATAAATCTAATCCGAGATTAAATTATTTTATTAATTACATTAAATTATTTAATAAATTAAATAACATTTCAACATTGCAACTAGATCCATTTAAACATCATTTTAACTACACCTACCATTTAATAACCTTTATAATATGAAATTAAATAAATACTCAAGGTGAAATGGACCAAATGAAACAACTAACCTAACAACAACCCGATGACACACTATGACTAGGGTGACGACTTGGCACGAAAAACCTAGCTACTATCTCCCAATCAATTACCGTTGGTCACTGGACACACTCAAACCTGTGAACCAGGTGGAGTCAATGTCATGTACCTGTCAACCTGCAAAAAAATAGTACATCAAACATGCATATATATATAATATGATCAAACACACCGTGAAGAGGAAATCTCAGAATTGTAGGGCACTCGCAAGCGAGTGATACAATCATGTCCCCTTCACCAATACACAATTACTAACTGATGCATCTAACATCAATAATATGATCACAAGCATATAACATCATTAAATCAAATATCTGCTAAATTAATCCAAAACACGTCATAAAGGTAACATCAGAGTAAAATAACATCACATCAAAATATAACATTCACATTTCTTTACAATTCATGATCAAAAGTAACTAAGTTCCAAAGTCACATCATAAACAGAACAAAGCATTACAAAGAAAACACTACCGATAAAAGAACCAAAATGGAGGGGTGTTACACAGAGATAAGAGAACAATTTCAAATCCTACATTTTCAAAAAGAAAAAATGGCACTAAATTGCCACCTTAGGCATTTGAATCCTTGTATAGCTCTATTACCAAATTTTAGAGGATTCTAACTGGTCATTGAGAGATTACAGATCCTACATAGAAACCCTAAACTAGGACTAAATCACCTAGTCTAGCATATGAGTCCTAGTACACAGTAGAAGCAACAATTTTCAAGGTTTTTAGACCTTGCTTAGTCATCTCTGATCCTCTAGGTACTTTCTTTTATCTCTCTATTTATTGATTTGATTTCATATTCTAATTTTCTAGGGTTTAGTGCATTCATATTTATGTTTCTCCTTAGAAACTTCATTTAATTGTGAACCTCTGCTTTAATCACACCTAAGGAAACCACTCTCTTATCCATCCTTCCCTCAATTGAGTCACTTAGTTGAGGGATCTTTGTTTCCTAATGAACTAAGAGCGAAATAGGTCCCAAATTTCCATTTCCCAAAAGGTGGAACCCTATTTCCATCGGTTCATTTTGGTGAACCTCACCTTTGGATACTTGCATTTCTGATTTGGAAAACATTTTAGTACTAGATCTATGTTAAATTTGCATTAGATCTTGCATTAGTTAATTTGCATTTAGGGCTCCTAAATATCAACATTAGTAGAAAAGTGCATATAGGTTGCATTTTTGCATCTTGCATCATTCAATTTCATTGGAAAACTATACTTGCAAATAGTTATTTGAACATAAAATCCAAAAAACTTAACATCAACCAAAAATTTGCTGAATTTGGCTTAAAAACCCTAATCTGGGACTTGTTCACCCATCTGGGTGATTTAGTCCCTATACAGGCAGTTTTTCCAGATATCTGGGAATTTTGTGGTGACTATTTTTTACTATTTGAACCTTCTAAAAACCTTAATTGGGACTCATTCACCCATCTGGGTGATTTAGTCCCATATAAAACTTCAATCTACAATTTAAAACATTAAAAACATCATTTATGTGCTTCTATTTTTTGCTGTTAGATCTCTATTTCAGTCTGTTGAGTTTTTGTTTCATTCATTTTGTTAGATCTAGCTTAATTTGGTTTCATTTCAAGTACATGTTTCAATTGTGGATATAATTAGGTTACCGAACTTCTATTTCATTTCAAGCATTAGTTCATAGTTTGATAAGATTATATTACATTTGACATTCATTAGAAAACAAAACCAAAACATCAAAACCATAACAACCATAAATAGATGAAACCCCTTCCAAAGAAAGCATTGTTATTTGAGTATGTCAAATATCTTTTTCCAAGCTAACTTATCCTTCAATCCCTTTAATATTGATGACTTTGACATGTTAGATGAATCCCTTGAGGATTTCATCTCACAAGATCCATCCACTGAGGCTTGTTATAACAAACTGAAACAAAGAGAAGTTAATGTTATTCAACCTCAACTCATCCTTTACCCACCTTCAAATCAAACTCAAACTCAAAAAAAACTTGCTCTCATCCTTGAACCACCTAAGAATAATGTTTCACAAAAATCAAGTTATAATACCATTTCTCATACATATAAGACTAAAAACAATCCACAACAGGGATAAACAACTTTAACCTTCCTCTCTTGTCTCAACCCATATTGCTTAGTGCTCATCGTTTTCCTTCACATAGTGGGAAGGAGTATGATCTTGTTGAACAACTTAAGAATACTCTCGTAAAGATATCCCTATGGGATTTAATTCAAATTTCACCTAGTTATTAAACTATGCTTTAAACAGCCTTGCAACAAGTTGTGGTTCCCTCTAGTACAAATTCAAGTGATGTAGCATCTCTAATTCAAGGAATGAATGTGGTTAACATAGACATACCTTTCATCAAAATGAGCTCAGTCCATTGGAAGTGAGAAATAAAAATGATGCCTTCATGATAATATAGAACATGAATAAAGTGAACCCTTGTTGACAAATGCTCAACTCTTAATATGTGTAGTGTAACAATTTTGGATAGACTTGGCATGGATAAATTAAGAATTGAACCTGATTCCTTATCGATTCAAGGATTCGACAATATAGGAAAGAAACTGCGTGGTGTGATCACTTTGCCTATTACA
>VDFB02281492.1:995172351-995193914 GCA_007258455.2 Sequoia sempervirens
ACCCCGAGGTTCTTTTGTGTCGGCGGGACTCCTGCCGAAGACAACTGCATCGAGGTCCACCCCTTTCCTTTCGGTGAGACTTTCGTCCTCACCAAGACCTCCCGGTGAAGCCCCTCACTTTTTCCGAAATCATTTCTCATTCCGAGACCCTTCACACGTCGATGAGACATTCGATCTTCGCTGGGACTTCTCACCGAGCGCAGTAGGTCTCCCCAAAGCCCATGGTCACCAAGAGTCTCGGCGAATAGCGATTGAATGGCCTATCAGCCAAGGAAATCCACGCGGTAATAGGTCATGCCGAACCTTCTTCGTTATAGCGATAGGCTCTACAGGCTCATTCGACATGACAGAAACTAGGTCTCAGTGACATGCTCAGGATGGAATAAATCAAACAGTCAATCGGCCAGAGAGTAGGAGAGTCTTGCCGACTTTCTCCTTGGATGATTTTCATGCCGAATCTTCCTAGGGTGGCTTCTCCCACTGAGTTCCCCGTGACCTAGCAATAGATGTAGAGTCCTTGCCCTTGTGTGAATGTCCCACTGGCCTCTAAAGATCTAACATTTGATTATCTCACCTGATTTAACTGTAGGTGAAATAGAGGCAACAATTCTGGTGACCTTTGCGGGATGTTTTCCTGCTAAACATGAGAATCAATGACTAGGCCTATCCATTGGGCATGGAGTCGTTAGAAAACTCAGAGATCAAATAAAATGTCAGTCCACACTAAAAACAACATTCAGGGGGTGGAACAAAACAAAAAACAAACAAACCATAGTGCGAAGCACTTATTGAAACATAAAACCTAACTAGATATGTACAAAAGGGGAACCCCATCAGATTTGAAAGCAGGGCTTAAGGTGTATCCCATTGACTGGGATAGGAAGCACTTCCCCGTCTGTTGTAGCCAACTGATAAGCATTGTGCTCCTTACAATCTCTGACAAGGAATGGGCCCGTCCACATGTTGTCAAACTTGGTGTGATGACCTGGCCTACTTTTCAGAACATCCCATTTGAGCACGAGGTCTCCTACCTTGAAAACCTTTTCTGTAGCCTTCTTATCAAAAGTTCTTTTCATTTGGAGCTGATGATACCCAAAGCTTTCATTGCTTCTATCCCTTGATTCGCCGAAGTTCCATGAGTCGATACCTCACGACATGGGGGTCCTCTCGCCCTCAAACATCTCCAATCACAATATCAAGAGCCGGAAGCTCCATGGATAGTGGCAATCTTGCCTCTTTACCATAGACCAACATATATGGCGAGTTACCAACAAACCTCTTAGGGGTCACTCTGTCTGCCCAAAGTGCATTCTTTAAACTACTGGGCCAGGTCCTTTGGTTGTCCTCTATGGTTCTTTTAATAATTCTAATGAGGTTCTTATTCGTGCTCTCAGCTAGGCCATTACCTTGAAGGTAATAATTTGAAGATGTGCTCAAATGAATGCCATGCTTAACGGCCTAGTTGGTTACCCTTAGACCCGTGAATGCAAGGGCATTATCAGATATGATGGAGTCGGGCACTCCAAACCTGGTGACTATATCTTCATAGAAGTTCAACACTGAGGATTCTTTTGCTTCCCTCAATGCCACAGCTTTTGTCCACCTTGTAAAATAGTCAGTGGCTGTAGGTACCCATTTGTGACCAGAACTAGAAGGTGGATTTATTGGTCCAATAAAATCAATGCCCCCATCTCATGAAGGGCTGCTCTACTTGAATTGGATGCAAGGGCATAGCAAGCAGCTTTTCCTTCCCTGAAAATATAGCACATTTGATGCACTTTCTTGACCAGGCATACGCATCCTTGAACAAGCTAGTCTAGTAGTAACCAGCTCTCATGACCTTCTAGGCAGTAGTTCTGGGAGCAAAGTGACCTCCTGCAGCTCTGTCATGAAACTCATGAAGCACCTTTTCAATTTGGTCACTGTGAATGCATCTTAACAGGACACCATTCAGATCCTTTTTAAAAAGAACATTGCCCATCAGCACATATGGTATGGACTGCAGTTTGAAATATCTCCTTTTGGCCCTGTTCAAACCTAGTGGACACTCGCCAGTTTGTAAAAATTGGGTCATATCTTGGACCCAATTAGTTATCCCCATGGGCACATCATCTTGAGCATTTTGAGGTTCATATGTATTGGCAAGGATAACATCCTTTTCTAATTCAGTTTTACTACTTGACCCTGTAGCAAGTTGCTCGCAAAGACCCTTACCCCTCACTAGTTTGGTGATCTTGATGTCTATGTCATACTCCATGACCTTGGTGACCCATCCTGCTCTTTTTTCATTCAGGTCTTTATTCAGCAGAAACTCCTTCACACTTGAGTGCGCCACCAGAATATGAATTTTATTGTGAGAAATCAAAGGCTTGAATTTCTTCAGGCTTCTGATCACGGCAAGGACATGCCTCTCCACAAAGGAGTATTTCTGTTCGTAGTCGACCACACCTTGACTGAAAAAGGCTATTGGTTGCTCTAGATTCTCTTCATTTTTTTGAACCAATATTGCAGAAATGTTACTTGTGCTACCATAAGCATACAGATAAAAATATTTGGAAAAATTGGGATTTACCAGCGTGGGAGCTATTGCTAAGGCCTCCTTGACCTTTTCAAAACTATTCTTGGCATCCTTCGTCCAACTAAAGACTGCATTTTTCTTTAACATAGTTGTTAAAGGCTGTAGCAATTCTGCAACATCAGGGATGAATCTTCTTAGAAAGTTGATATGGGCCAGAAAGCTCTATAGACCCTTCTTGTGATTAGGCAGCGACAACTCAAGTATGGCTCTGACTCTTTCGGGGTCAATAGTAATTCCTTGCTTTGACACTATGTGTCCCAATAATTTCACTTCATGAACAACAAAGATACTCTTCTTTGGATTGAGAGAGATACCGAACTCTCTGCATTTTTCAAACACCTACCTAAGATGTAACAAATGTTCACCAGCATTCTTGGAATAAACTGTAATGTAATCCAAATAAATCAGTATAATCTTGTTGATCAAGCTTTGAAATGCCATGTCCATAGCCCTCTGGAATGTGGCACCAACATTGGACAAAAAAAAAGGCATCCTTTTGTATGCCATGGTGCCCCATTTAGTTGTAAAAGCAGTCTTAAATTGATCTTCCTCTTTAACCAGCACCTGATTATATCCTGAAAAACCATCTAGTAAGGAAAACCTTTCAGAACTAGCAACCTCTTGTAAGATTTGTTCCATGGAGGGTAGTGGGTAGTGGTCTGTTAAAGAGGATCGGTTAAGATCCCTAAAGTCTACACAAAGCCTTATCTCACCACTTTTCTTTCTAACTGGTACACGATTAGAAACCCATGAAGTGTGCTTGATAGGGAAGACAATACCCCCCTCAACTAGTTTAGTCAGCTCTTTAATCATTAGAGGCTCAAGTTTAGGATTCAAAGGCCTTTGTTTCTGCCTTACTGGCTTGGTGTTAGGTTCTAATTCTATTGTATGCTGAGCAATATGGGGATCAAATCCTCTCAAATTAGAATATTCCCAAGTGAAGACATCATGAAACTCTTGGCACAAAGCGACAAAAGCTTGTTTATCTTTAGGTGAACAAATTTTTCCTATTTTAAGGAGCTTACCTTTGAAGATCTCCAGCTCTTCATAGTGTTCTTGTTTGATCTGCAAGTGGATTTACCCTTTTTGAGCTGATCATTAGTACTGAAAATCGACTCTAAGATAACAAGGCCTTTGGGTAATTTATTTGTCTTTAATTGTGTGACCTGATCACCATACTGTTGCTTGAGTTTTGCTTGATTCTCCATGGAAAATTGATCTTCCTCAAGCAAGAAGGAAAGGATCTGCTCGTCACTGTCAAAGACCTGCCAGTGGATTTTGTTGTCAGGGATTGATGGTCTGACTACAACCTTGACATACCACTGCACCTTCTCTTTTCTAATGTCATTTGCAATGTCAAACTATGCCCCAATGGCTGCAAGCCTGTCAACATGTTTGTTCTGATTTCTTGGGATAGACACTAAATTAAAGGCATCAAATTCCTCAAGCATGTTCCACACTCTGTTTCTATAAGATTCCAGTGTGTCATTTTTAGCCACATTTAGGCTCCTTACTTGATTAACAACTAATTTGTTGTCTCCATGCACTTTCAATTGGGTTATTCCTCTCTTTCTTGCCCACTCGAGACCTTGAACCAAGCCCTCATATTTAGCAATGTTGTTGGAGCATGAAAAAGCAAAATTAAAAGCAACATAGTACTTATCACCTTGTGGAGATATCAATATTGCACCTCCTCCTGCTCCATTTTTACTTCTAAAACCATCAAAGAACATCTCCCAAAGTCTATTAAGTGGTTGCAATAACTGATTTGCATCTTTCTCCAAGTTTGGAATTTCTGTATCAGCCTCAAGAATGATATAGTTACCCATGCTAGCATCTTGAATGAAGTCCTCAGGATTGTCTGATACATTCTCGACTGCCCATTCATGCAGCAGCACATCAGGAACAACTTCTGATTGGAGTTCTTGAGTAGCAACTAGTTCATCATCAGTAAAAACAACGCAGTTTCCATTTGCAACAAAAGAAGCAGCATTGATGGGGCTTGGGTTATATGGCTTAATGTGGTCTTTAGCCAACCTTTCAGACTTGATGGTAACCTTAGTCCCATATCTTGTTCTAAATAGCATATGTGACCAATCAGCCGACACATAACTGCCTATCTTGGCTATAAAGTCTCTAGATAAGCACAAGGAAAAGAAAGGTGGAAGGTCTATGACACATATGTCTTGAGGGACTAAATTTTTTTGACAAGCATGCAAAGTGAGATTTAGATCCTTGATAATACCCACCCCCTTCTCTAAAGACTAGTATTTTAGTCCAAGTTTGTTAGCAATCTGTTTTGGCATGACAGAGCTGCTAGCTCCACTATCTACTATATAGTTATGGACTAATTTATCACCAATAATTACTAACACATAGAAAGGAGGTGGTTTAACTCATTTTTCATTCTTTATGCAAGGCTGCTGATCATTTCCCTGAGAATCATTTGTTAACACGACTCTAACCTGACCTATTGGGGGCTTAGATTCATTTGACATTTTCAAACTTGATAGGACTGATTGTAACATATCCTTTTGACTGGGGATGACTAAAGAATCCCACATAGACATGGTTAAATTTTTCCTTCTCATGCTATCAAGAATGTTAAAAGGTACAATTGGATTTTTATTATGTACCTTTGCCCCAGTATGATCATCTTGTAAGCATGGCTACTCCTTGTCTAGGAGTTGCTAATCTCTTTGCCAACCACTAGTCACTTGAGAGGTAGATGGTTCCACAACTGCTGGCCTTCCTTTATCAGCTACTTGGTCAAGCTCAAATGCTCTCTTCTTTTCCCTAGTGTTAGATGCAACTAGAGAGCTATCTTCATTCAACCCATAGAATTCTTGACCTTGCCAATTAAGCAGGGTTGTATCATTGCTGAATTGGTCCTGTTGTTGTGAAGGTGCATCATTGCATGCACTTTGTTGTGAACTTGAAGCATTTTGTACCATCAATGCTTGAATGGTGAGTCCATTCGAACAAGTGGCTTGATTAGGAGGATGGTTACAAGGGTAGCACCACTCATAATCGGTTGCCAAGTTGTTTTGAGTGGGAACCAGGTCCCTGACCACACTAACAGGTGTTGGAGCATAGGCTTAAAAAGGCCTTGTGTTCACATTCTTTCTAGGGCCCTGATAATTGCCCTGATATTGTTGCCTATTCCCTTGGAATTGTTGTTGTTGACCTTGAAAAGGCTGACCTGAGGCCTGATTTTGTTGTTGATAAGGCCTGGAATAGGTCTGTTGCTTTTCCAAGTTCACCAACTTGTTACCAAAAGTCTGTAAAAGACTTTTGATCTCTTGTAATTCATTTGATGAGCTTGAGGCAACACTTTCATGCTTTTCAATGGTTGGAACAACAGCTGGTAGCGTTGGTACAGCTGGTAGAGGTGTGAAAGGAGGTATTTGCAAAGGTATGTTTGCATGAATTTTTGGAAATATTAGCATTGGTGGCCTAGGAGCAAGCTTGCCAGCTTGTATTACGTTGTTTTAAGCTCTAATAGCTATTTCAAAGGCATCTGGTAAAGACACTCCTCCCATTGACTGTATCATGACAGCTATATCACTATTCAAAGCTCTCAAAAAGTATAGGAATGCATACTTTGGAGGTGGCCTCACCGTTGTAGGGATTCTATCCCAAGTTCTTTGAAATCTGAAGTTGAAGTCGTTCATCTGCTCTTGCGGAGCCCTCCTAATTGTATTCAATTGCTCCAATAGAGACAAGTTATCAGACTTGTCTTGGAATTGCTTATGCAATTTTTCTCCAAAATCGTCCCATGTTGCAATTGAACTGACTGGTAGGCTCCTGTACCACTGCACAACTCTTCCTTTCAGTGAAGCAACTAGCAATCTCACTGCAACGTCCTCTTCGGTTATGTGGTGGACTCCGCATAATAAAGCCACGTGTCTCAAATGTTCAATGGGAGTAGTTTGATCTTCTCCTGTGAAAATTGGCAGACTCTTCAAGGTTGCCATTGGGATATCATTATGTTGCACCAAGTTCAAAAGACTCCCCCCGTTGAAAGCAACAAAGGGTTGATTCCTTGGGGCGGCCATTGAAGGTATCTGATATGGATTTGCTGGTGCAAAAAATTGAGACCTTACAGGTGGAGTGGACCAAGTTCTTCTGGAATAAATAATTTTTGTTCTCTGCCTTCCCTCAACTTTGCCTTGTCTTCTTGGTGGTGATAGCTGCAAGTATTCAAAAGGGCCTGAGCTGCTTCTTGTTCGAACTCTTTTCATATACTATAGAAGGCGTGGATTTCTGGAGTTATTCCTCTTTGTGAAGTCACCAGGTATGCCAAATGGCTTCTATAAGGCCTAATAATTCACTGGTTGCATACTAAACCAGTAGTTAAAACAAATTCCTGTCCCATCAGGTGTGCCATAAACTGTTGTCACCTAGAATTGCATCCTGTGCAAAGTTTTACAAAAACTGAGCATTCTAGAGCAACATGGGATCATCTCAAGGCTATGGGTCACCTATAGCTCAAAGGAACCTCTGGAGAAGGCCGGATTCCTTTGGGTATCACCTAAACTACTGCTTCTTTGAGAGGAAAAAGGGAAGAGATACATAAAAAATGAAAATAAACCTATGGTGATACACCGTATTAATGAGAAATCATGAAATGAACATAGGAAGAACATACACTTGAAAGCCTAATTGCTATTCTCAAAGCAACTTCTTTCAGACCTAATGCTTTAGTCCTCACAGGTTTGGCCCACATACACATCTCAGGAAGGAACAATTAATTTCACAGCTCTAAGATATGAACACATAATTATAAAACACAGTTAAAGACTTGCATTACTCAGAAGAAAGATACAAAAATGAGAATCAATACAAACATGAACACAAACTTTCAAGGTAAACTCTGTGTTGTATTCAGGATTCTAGTTGAGTTACAAAAAAACATACACTGATTGAGAAAGGATTAATTAAAAAATCACTAACTCTCCGAGTGTGTAATCAGAACTATCTACAAAAAGGCAAAAAACGCCTTATATACAGACTAATATCGGCCCATTAGGGCTTACAAAAATATCCCAGTTCAGAAAAAGATCTATCTCAGATCTTTTGATCAAAATTAATGTTGAAGCCCTTGCATGTCCACGATGGTGAAGAGTCATCTCCAAGGAATCCTTCTTCAGATATCTTCAGCTACTGCATTCATTTCGATCCTGTCGTTGTGTTCGATTGAGCTACCTCAGCCACACCTTGAATGCTCTGAGCCTACAATAGATACACGTCGCCCCTCACCCTTTTGACATTCCTTAAACTGCCATGGATGACCCTTAGACCCCTCTGATTTGTTGAGTGAACTACACGCAAACTCCCGGGTGGTCAAATTCCTCAGTTGAATTGCATCTCAGCGAGACACTAGAAGTGTCTCACCGATGTGATCAAACCCTTTCGCAAGCATCAACAAAACATGGAGCCATCGCTAAGAGCTCCCAGCGAGGTCAAAAGATCATATCAATGCTACTGCAGCCATCGGCAAGACACGGTTTATCACCAAGAGATCAGTTGGTTAATGAGTCATGTGGAGATCTCCTGCTATCACTAAGACCACGTGATATCGGCAAGACATCACTCTGACAGTCAGTCTCTACATCGATAAGAGTCATGTCGGGGAGACCTTCGCCGACATCTCTAGAAGCCATCTTGTCGGGCTCCATTTCTTCTGTCGGCCAGACATCCTTCTGTTGGGAAGAGGTTGTGCTGAAGGCACTTTAGCTTTGGCGAGCACACGGTTCGTTTCTATTCGGCAAGACCCCTATAGAGATCCCCAGCTATTGACGTGACCCCTTGTGTTGCCAAGACATTTCATAGAACTCCCCCTCCTCCTGGCGAATTCCTTTTCATTCTAAAGGCTTCTCTGCTCGGTAAGACTCACGCCGAGGTATGAACCCTCTGCTAACCTCCTTGCTTTTGGCTTGACTCTCGCTGGTTGGGAAGAAGTCTTCCCGAGCTCCTTGTGCTATGCCGAAGGCTCCTTAGTTGTTAGTGAGACCTCACCTTATCGCCGGGACATCTCGGCAAAATTTTCCTTACACCGAAGACTCTTTGAGTTGGGGTGACATTTCCATCTCGATAAGACATTTCACCGAGAACCCTTCCTTTGGCCGAAACCGCTTTTTCCATTTTGGAGGCTCCACTACTTGGTGAGGCTCTTGTCGATAACACCCTGTATGTCGCCAGAACTTTTCATTGTCGGCAGGACCTTTGGGCGACATCCTCAATTGTTGGTGAGACCCACCTATGTTCTGGTGGGGCCTCCCTTCGATCGGCAATACTTCATCACTTGCAAAGACTTTATAACGAGCTCCATTTTGATTCAGGGACACATTGTGAAATTAAGCGACACCGCCACACACCCCACGCACCAGCATCCTTCGCGCCCGAGACTGGCTCGCCGCACCGTTCCAAGACTCGCTTTACACAGCGCATCTGAGACTGCCTAGTCTCTCGCAACATTACCCTGCATTAAAAGATTCCCGCCTAACTTATTCTCAGCCCCAGAGGCCCCATCTGGTATGGCCACTCTGTTTCTGGGAGGGGTGCCCACTATGCCCAAGTCACTTCCTGGAAGACCCTCCTACTCCACCTAGTATCCTTTCGGCTCTAATGCTCTGTGTTTCTCTCCAAATCCCCACCTGTGATGCAGTCCCCACTCATGCATTTCCCCTGTCCTGTCACCTGCAGGAAACCCCATGAGGAGGTCAATGTACCACCCCTTCCTGTCATAGCGATAGGCACTGGAGGCTCGTTCAGCATGATAGGAACTAGGTCTCAGCGACCTGCTCAAGACGGAATGAATCAAAACAGTCTATCGGCCAGACAATAGGAGGGTCTTGCCGACTTTCTCTTTAGATGATTTTCATGCTAAATCTTCCCAGGGTATCTTCTCCCGCTGAGTTCCCCGTGACCTAGCAACAGATGTAGAGTCTTTTCCCTCGTGTGAATGTCCCACTGGCCTTTGAAGATCTAACATTTGACTATCTCGCTTGATTTAATTGTAGGTGAAATAGAGGCAACATGACCAACACAACGAGTTCTTTCAAAATATCAATCCTTAATTGGAGTGATGTACGAGCATCACAACATAGTAGACAAAGTTCCTAACTTCTTACATAGGTTAAGTGATATAGAGACACTCTTGAATTTAACTAGTCTTCTCCCCATGTTGGATGTGATAAACGATCTTGTGAAGAAAGCCCAAGATAGAACTATGTATATTAATGAATACGCCAATCTATAAACCTACATGCTTGGCCCTCAATCATCTATATCTAGATCTAACACAAGATGGCCCAGATTATATCATGGGGTAGAAAATTACTGAATTGAATGATCTTGATAATTATTTACAGTTTAATGCAAGCAGGAACTTATGCATCTTTGTACGTGGATATGAGATACAAATGTACCAATGTAAGATAGCCAGGTGCTCTAGCAGAGAAGTAGGCATTGTTAAATCTGTTGGTGATAATTTGAAGGAAATTGTAAAATCTCTTTCCTCAGATATTCATGAAAGATTCCCTCAACATGAAATACTTGAAGCCTTGAGTATTGTGTATCCTCAATTTTGGGAAAAACGAGATAACCCAACATATTTTCATGCTCAGGTAAAAATATTGATCTAATAATTTTTGAAAACTGTAACATACAATGAGCAGAAAATAGAAGGAATTTTAGATGAATCTAAGCTTAGAAAACAATGTAGGAATTTTGAAATAGCTATGAAGGACCAGTATAAATCCATGGGAAAGGACAAGGCCTTTGAACTGGGATCAATAAAAAGGTTTGGACAAACTTAGGTCAGAGTGAAATATTGTTATTGGAGAATTCAATAATTACATGATAATGATTTGCTTTATAAAAGAAAAGATGCATAACCCTAATCTTATCTTGAGCAACAAGATAGCTCAAAAGATAAAGATGAGAATTAATTAACCTAGGAAATAAATAATGCCTAAGTAAAGTTATGCAAGTGTAATTAAATATTAATTACACCAACACCCCCCCATCAGTGCAACTTAGGGAGAAGAAAAATTATTATGCAAATATGAGTCCCGGCAACAAGGCCTGATCAGGTACTCATTTACAAATTCAAAGATGAAGTAGAGAAGGAAAACCCAGTGGGACAAACCCCCATAATTGATATGGATCACAAAGAATACTGGAAGCACCATCGGAGCAACAACGGGAACCGGGGAATTGGCAAACAGCAGCCACTGGTTCGCCAACCGAACCAGAAACCCGTGAGACCATAATGGAGGAGGACCCATGAGAAATGTTCAAAAATGGCAACCGGAGTCCGGGAGAATCTGCGGTAGCCAAACAACAGATGAGATGATGGCGACACCTGGCGTCGCGGTATTCTTCTAAATGCCGGCGCAATTTAAGATCCCAAAACTTCCATGGAAGGAGTGCCGACCGAACATTGAACGTTCCCAAACCCAATCCAACCAACGAGGACTCGGGCAAAGACGCATCCTCTAACTGGCGGTGAACCCGTTTAACTGGCGGCACGGCAACCCGCGAAACCATGGAGACCGAATCCATGCCATCAACTGAAATTGATATGACCCGCGAAACCTACACCACCAAACTGGCTACAGCAAACCCACGTCCCCACATAACAACCTAACGGGCCAAAAGGAGAGCATCATAAATGTGCATAAATAAAAAATAACATGATGTGGTACTGAAATGAAGTACAAATGTGCAATTTTCACCTTTCCAACTACCAAAACATCCAAGTAATCTCCAAAACACCCATCAGGACAAATCTGGAATAATAAAAAACTTGGGATAGATACAGAAAAAAATGAATGGATAGAAAGATAGAGCTCCTCAATACCTTTCCAATTCCATAAAGAAGACGAAAAATGGAGATTGTGGCAAAGAGTTATGAGCTCGGAAGCCCAAAATACACATCTGACTTCAAACAGAAAAAATAGTAGATAAATAGAACAATACTATAAAATAAACTATACCACTGGAAAGTGCTCGGAACTAGCTTTCTGAAGATATTTCATTTTCGAAAATCCAAGTTCGGACACAAAAGTTATGCCCAAAATACCAAAACTCCTCCAAAAGGGTTTGGAGTTAAGCCTGGCGACTAGGCTAACCACTAGCATTAACCGCTAGTATTAACCACTAGTGGTTAACCACTAGCGGTTAACTGACGGCGGTGCCCATAAACTCTAGTTTTTTTAAAAAAAATTCTTGAATTTTGTGTCGTACCAGGCCGTACGACCCATAAATGAAAAAAATTACCTCCCGGAGTCACTGTGTCCGATTTTGACAATTTGACAGTCGATTTAGGGGTTTTTGGGCACTATGAACGCGATGGTGAGGCTCGTTTGGGCTGAAAATGCTCCAAAATTTTAGGTACGCTCTAGATCTGGAAACCTCATAAACTTCAAATCCTCGTAGATCTGACAAACAGAGGCCTTTTTCGATGAAACGAAAGGAAAACCTGATTGTTCCGGAAGCTTTGGATTCAATGGAATGCTCAGATCTGATCCAAAATGTTTCATAAATAAGCTCAAGGCATGGAACCCTCGAGGAACCCCGAACAAACTCTATAATGAATCTCTCTAGAAATCTGAGAAGGGGTTGCAAATCAAGGCTCTGATACCATGTTAGAAACCAAGATCAGATTTGCAAACCGAATAACCTTCCACAGAAGAGAAAAATCAGAAAAGGCAGAGATATTGCAAAAAGATGTGCAACATTATTATTCAAGAATTCAATAATTACATGATAATGATTTTCTTTATAAAAGCAAAGATGCATAATCGTAATCTTATCTTGAGCAACAAGATAGCTCAAAAGATAAAGATGAGAATTAATTAACCTAGGAAATAAATAATGCCTAAGTAAAGCTATGCAAGTGTAATTAAATATTAATTACACCAAAAATTGTGTGGTTCGATATTAGAATATTTCAAAATTGCTGATTTATGTCAAACAATGATATTGGGGTCAATGGAGGATGAGAGATTTTTCAGTACATTGGGGTTTTTGAAATCAAAGTTAAAAAACAAACTAGACAAGAATTTGGAAAATTGCTTGAGGATGAAAGGAACTATGTATAATGTCAGAAATTTTCCTTTTGAAAGGGAATTCACAATCTAGAGGTCCACATGTGAAAGAAGAGGGATCGAGTTGTGCAACAATCCAATTCCAAAGGCTGGTACTAGTGGCACTGGCAGTGGCAATGGGATTCAGACATATGACATTGACAAAAATGACACAATGAATGTTGAATTTGAGACACAATCCGAAGAAAATGAAGAGCGGACTTGGAATCAAATTCAAGATGACTATTTTACTTTATCTGATGATGAACGTCAGTTTGAGGACCTTGACACCGTTTGGGAAATGGAAGAGAATTAGAAGATTTTAGGTATTTATATTGCACTTCATGGATTAGTTTCCATTGTTCCATACTGTAGTTGATGGTATTTTATATTGTATTCAATGAAATTGTGAATCATTGCACTTCATGATATTTTATTTTATATTGCACTTCATGAATCATATTCCAAAGTCAAACTATAGTTGATGATATTTTATGTTGTATTCCATGAAATTGTGATATTTTATATTTTATATTAGTCTGTACATAGCATTTAATGGCATGTCAGATGACGACGCCTTTGAAAGGCAAGATAAGTCAATAATGTTGCGTGATCACTAAAGCTTGGAACCTTAGAACCAAAGTCTGAAGTTTCAAATTTTTTAAAACCTCTAATCTAGTGACCCACCAACTAGAAAGATGACCAAGAAAGACTTGTAACTCAACAAAGTGAACCATCAACAAAGTTGGGGAATTAGGAAGTTATGACAATTTAGAAATATGTGACAAGGTTATAAAACTCTAAGGACTAGTGACTAAGCTTGTTTTGCTCCTTCATTTTGAGTCTATCATCTCTCCAGTTGTAACATTTTACATGAATTATTAATGAAATATGATCAATGATATTTCATTAATCTTCTTTGTCATTAATATTATGCAATATGCATTGATGTATGTTTTAATTCTGGCTCCGGTTTAATGAACTAGTTAAAGTACCTTGATTAAATCATTAAAGCATGAATTCATATAAATGTTTAGTGGATTTGCTAAGTAGTCATGGATATTGAGTATTGATATGTGAATAGTATTAGTAGCATATTAACAATAGTATTAGTAGCATATACAACAATGAACATCGACAATCATTTAAAGTGTATCTAGAAGTTGAAACCACTACCAAACTTTTTTTTTCAAATGATATAATAGATAATATAGATAATTGAACATCAACACATTATTGAAGTCTGAATTTGAGTTTTCAAATTGATTATCACATGAAGGAATTTCCATAGAGGCATTGGAATGCAAAATATTTCTCAAAGAAAACTCTACACAAAGCTGAGTTGGAACTTGGAAACTCATATTATCAAAAATTAAATCATTGCATCACCTTTTCTAGTAACTTCCACTCTTCAGGTGTTGGAATTGTCATTTTTTCTAACTAATGTTGTTTGACTTGAAGATTTGTTAACAATTCATGATTCAAATTGGAACTTGTCTTGGATTCTTCAGTCAATTTTGCATTTAGGGTTAACAATGGTTTGATGGAATCCAAATAGGTCACCACATCTGGGTTCTGGGGAAACTGGCCCAAATCAATCTTCCTTGCATCCTCAATCTTCTTTTTGAAATTATTCTTTCCAACGAATCGCTCATTTGTGTCAAAAGTATTTGGAAAACCAAGCTTTGTGAAGTTCCTTACCTTTTCATCCACCTTCATCTTGTTTGTAGCCAAATGCAAATATTTCTCTATTTCACACATTCTCAAACACTTTTCAATGACAGATGACAATGTCATTGATGTAGCAAGCCGATTAGTAATCCCTATTGATTTCAAAACATTTCCACTAGCTTTGTAGACTGTTTGTTGAATTTGATTTGCTGATTTCTCTAATGCCAACACATTTTTGTTCTCCATTAAATATTTTTTGAGCTTATTATGATGTTGTCTAATAGCATCAATCAATTGAAACATGTCACACAAATGATCAATCCCTTGCATTATTTCATCCCATATCTTTTGTTTCATATGCCTCATTGTTTCTCTACAAGATGCAAATAAATTATTTTGACTAGACTTAATTTCATTTTTTGCTTCCATCAGCTCTGCCTCCAATCTTTCATTTGTTTTTCTCTCCTCCAATTTTTGTTCCCGATGTGCATTTCCATTTGCAATGCTTAGTCTTAATTTTTCTAAAGTATATTTTTCCTCATCATATTTCTTGTTGCTCTCATCTAGCTTTTGCTTCAATTCATTCACTGCAGTCTCATTTTGCTTATCCTCTTTGCTTGTTAGTGTAGAGGCAGATTTTTTAATTCTTTTTTCTAATCCATTGCTCTTGTTATCTGTTGCTTTCCTCTTTGATTTCTCATTTGCTAGGTCTTCTTGTAACTTTTCAATTTGAGTTTGCAACCTTTTTTTCTCTCTATCTTGCTTTAGGAATGATGTGTACACCAATTCATTTCTCTTCTTTGATACATTAATTTTGTCAGTATTTATGATTCTAGAAAAATCCAATTGAAAATTGTTCACCTCGAATTCAGATGGAGCCATCTAATTTGTTGGTTTGTTTTAAACTATGGGAACAAGAATTGTGTACTCCATGATTTCTTGTGTCAAATGTGGGTAATACCATGGTTTTTGCAGGCTTTGAAGTTAGAGCATACACACTCTCCATCAATTGCTTCTTTTCTTTTTTATTCAATTCTTATTTCTTTTTAAACTCTTCAATGTAATCAAAACTTGGGGAATTAGGAACAATGCAATGCTTGAATGGTGAAGGAATAGGAGTACTTGCTGTTGCTAATGATGTTGCAACTCGAATAAATAGCTTTGGGGGAGTTCTTGGAAATAAATCCTTTACAGTGGATCCCCTGGTAGTGTGACTTGGAGTTGGACCTGTCAAAATCCTTTGCCTCTTCTGTATGCCTTGATCACTTGGTGTTTCTATGGTATATTGTGTTGTTTTCCTCTTATGTGTAATTTTTTGTTGTAGCACATGTTGACCACTACTAATACTACTACCCATACCATCACCACTAGAGGAAGTGCCAGTTGCACTAAGCCCTCCACCATTGGCATGTCCTAGTTGTGATTGTGTCTAACCATGAGGATGAGGATTTGAAGCTCCAACAAATTGACCTATATGCCATAGGTCTACTTTTTCACCTCCAACCCCAAGGCCAGATTTATCAACTCGTTTTCTATGCTCTACATCTATTACCATCCAAGGGCCTTGTCTTTGGGACCCCAAAGGACCACCTTCATAACCCATTTTTTCAGCTATGGCTACTTCTGTAGTAAATGATTCTTTTGTAGCCTCACGCCCTGCTTGAAATTGACATGGCTTTCTTCCTTGCTCATCATCACTTCACTTCATTCATTGATGCCTAAGGTTCTGGCTAATTTTTTAAAACTCAAGATCTTCTTTGTTATCTCCATACTCTGCAAGAACTCTTGGATCACCTAGCTCCTTCCTCATAGATCAAAAGGCAATAATTTTTGATCGCGGCCAAATTTTTTTTGTAACTTCCTTCTCTAGAGAATCTAATACTTTTACTCTAATAGATGGTTTATGAATTTTTTCATAAAAATTGTTGTACCTCCTAATTTTCTTTCTATGTAATGCCATAATTTCTACTAACAATTGTTCAAAAGAAATACCATTCTCAGTAGCACTTTTCTCCATTACTACTTTGACCTCATCCCAAGAATCCTTGTTTCTCAAGTTTTCACGCAAGTGTTTACTTTGATGTTGAATTCTACTTCCAACTTTTTTATTGAGCACAATCATTGATTTAATGGTGTCACATGGATCATACTGCCAGTGACATATAGCATCAAAATCAAAAAAATTCAAAAGATCATTTGCCACGCTAAATGATTTTCTCTTGAATGTGATCCCTCCACATGAAAAAGGTAATGAAGGAAATAAGGTCTTCTTCCCCTAACTGCTAAAGTGTCTTTCATCAGTACTCTACATCTACCTTACATATTCCAAAGTAAAACCACTTTCTGTCACATGTATTAGAAGTTTGAATGGTTGTACTTCCAATCCATAAAATCTTAGCACAGTATATTCTTCCATTAAGTACCAATCAACCAATTGTATTTCTTTTCCTAGTTGAATGTAGTTTCTACATGACATAGGCAATCTAGGAATTGGAGTATTTTTATTTGCTTGATGCAATGGAGCCAAAAAGTAGTCTGCAAAATGACTGTAGTTGCTTCAAGAATTATGCAACCTTATAACAGTGTTCCATTCATATACTGGAGTCATTTTCTTTTTCTCAGGATTACTATTAAAATAGGGTTGAATTTGAAGCTTGTTGGTCTGAAACATTCCTTTGAATTCAAATAGAAAAAGATAGCACTAGTAGGTTGTGAACGTAAATGTCTTTGTGGAACCTCCTTTAATCATTAAAAATTATTTATTCATGGATTCTACAATGTGCTCAATAAAATTATATTTGGCATGTGGAACACCATAATGGATATTATACACCATTTCAAGAAGGCATGCACCCACTTCCAAATTGCTATCCAGTCTGAGGCAAAATGCTAGCATGGAAATAGTATCCTGAACCCATGGTTTAAAAAAATACAAATCATAAGGAGGCCATGATTCAAATTCTCTACCTTTTGTTTCATCCTGGAACTTATTCATTAAGGTGTAAATATTTTTTTCTCCATTCTCCATCCACTATTTCATAATTCACCAGAAGTGCTTTTCTAGTCAATGGACATTCAAATTTTCGGTTGTAAACCCCAAGTGCCAAAATTTTTCCAAGTTCTTCACATTAATGGATACAATTCTTCTTTACATTCTGCTACCACTTCTCTTCATCATCATAATTGAGGGCACAAACCATGATAAATTTTGGGCAAGGGAACCCCTGCAAGTGTAACATCATGCCCAACCACCTGCAATGACATTATTAAATTGTGTCTACATTTTCTTTGGGTAACCTTTATTATCAAATTTGCACCTAAGGCAGAGGTACACCCTACCAAGGAGGTTTTAGGACTCACAACATTTATTCATCAAGAAACCTCAGTTTTGAAGTAATTTTGTATAATGTATTTTGTCCACTTACCTGAAAAGGTATTGGTGGTGGACATGCTATCATTAATCATCAATACAAAAATTTTTGAATTCCTATTAGTCTTAATTTTTTCTTAATTTAAGCCTCTAACCCTAAACCTAAACTTCAAAGTTTAATAAAATAAAGATTTTTAAACGCCGTCATGAAACCTAGGTCACAGAATTCCTTGGAATCTCACCCAAATTTTGAATTTTGATCTTAAAGCTGAAACCAAGGCTGGAAGTTTTGAAACCCTACTGGAAACACTTGCCGGAAATGGGAACCGGAAACCAGAACCCGTGGTGGTGCACTACAATGAGAAAACTGAATGCCACTGAAATGCCTACTTGTTACTTATGGACTACATAGTACATAATTAGGTAGTACAATGTACATGGATGATAACATTTAAAACAAGCCATTAAAAACAATGATTTACTCCTGCATTGACAACAAATTCTAAACTGTTGATCTCTGTTAATCTAACGATTATAGGGTATTCTGAAGGTTTAAGTTCATAAGGGTAGTGCTCTGCACATTTCATTCCGAAGTGCAGCTACAACCATACATCAAATGTCATTGAACGGTTGAGTAATTTATGATATAAATAATAAACATAAAACATGTGTTTTAAATTTGCTTTAAAGTTTAATGCGCTAGGATTGACATCAAGGTCAAGGGGCCAAAAACTTAACATTTCAAAGGCCTTAATAAAATGAATTGCAATGTCACATTAATAGCACATTGCACAACCATTAATAGTACTTAAATTGCAAAGGACTTAATAAAATGAATTACAATGTCACATTAATGGCACAACAATTTATTTTATTACAACTTAATTACAATGTCACATTATTACATAGTACAAATACAAATGTAAGCGCAAGTGCCAAGCTTCTGTTGGACTGTTGGTGAAAAGTTGAAAATGTAAATGTGATACATGTATCTCTGAAAATAAATGGAACTTTCTGGGTCAACCATGAGTTCTGAAAATAAACACATGGGACTTGTTGAGTTAGCCATGGGCTCTAAAAATAAATGCATGGGGAAAGGGGGCTCGATCAAACTAGGGAAATGTGAGCCATGAAGATACAAAATGTAGTTAGCCCCTTTTAAACAAGACTGGTGTAGAAGATGAGGGATTGTAAAATTGCTCCCATGCAGAAGATGAGCACTAAACTTAAATGCATGGGAATTTTCTGGGCAACCATGCAGATGATGAGGGGTAGTAAAACTGCTCCCATCTTCTACTTGTAGCTTCCATGCACTAGGATAGCACTTTCTCCATCATAGCTCCTCATCCTAGTTCAAAACCTGTCTGAGAAGTCAGGTAAACCAAATCAACTTCTTCCCAATTCCACCCATTCTAAGCTTGAATGAAATTGGTCTTTTTCTTTGTAACTACATAACTGGAGGAAGGAGAATTTAGAGCATCCCCAATAATACTGCATCATCTTCTTCTTGAATCCTTATTAAGTTATTAACCCTACAAAATGAAAACCCTTATGACAATTAAACAAATGATTTTAGTTGTGCTCACTATCCTTATTTATGGGCCAAAAGTGCTGCCAAAAGTGCCACTACCAGCCTGGTCCCTTGTACACCTCACACGTGTCACATGTGAGGTTGTGTATAGTTACTACTGACTAGTAATAATTGTGATTCATGCAAACCAAAAATCCAACTTAATCATTACCTCAAGCTAGCTACATGCAAAGTTGCAAATTGTACCTCATGCTAACAAGCTGTCAATTGTCAAAATTGATAGTGCCACACAAGCTGTCAATTGTCAAAATCGACAGTGCCACACAAGTTGTTGATTGTCAAAATCACTAGATTATTGACATCATCATCTATGATTCTATAGCAAGTCATGCAATTTTCAATATAAAGCTATCCAATCAATCACTATGGCTATTCATATGACATTAATTTGTGCCACCGCCCAGTACCATAGCCAAATTGAGAATTTCAATAGAATAAATGAAAGGTAGAGTACTTCGACGCATTGAAAAGAGAGAATTAAATGTCTCATTTTACCTTAATCATTATCAATGTCCTAATAAGTCACAATAAATTTCACTCACTTATGATCATAACTATATGTTGATTTCTCAAACCAATAATTAACAAAATCTCAACCATTGATTTCTGAAAACCTAACGGTTCTAGTGTTATTCCAAAGGTTTCAGTTTGTAAGTCTAGTGCTTCAAAGATTTACTTATGGAATACATCTATAGCCATCCATAAAAAAATCATCAAACGGTCCCTCTTTTAAAACAAACATTATGCACATGCATAATTTCAAATGGGGACATCACTAGGTTGACGAGACTCGACCCTCATGATTAAAGAGTTAAGATTTAAGGCTTTATCATAAAATATTTTGGTCTAACTTAGGCAATATAAAATGGTAAACAAGAGCATCGATATTCAAATTGTAAAATATTTAACGGTTCTAGTGTAATTTCAGAGGTTTCAATTCACAAATCTAGTGCTTGAGAGATATACTTCCAGAATGCAACTACAACTATCCATCGAAAATTCATCAAATGGTCATGGTCCATAATGTTGCATGGTCACTGAAATTTGGAGCCTTAGAACCAAAGTCTGAAGTTTTGGAGTTTTTGAAACCTCTAAACCATCAACTACAAACTATAAAGATGACAAGGAAAGACTTGCAACTAAGGTTAGGAAAAGCACCAAAACCCCAAATTTGGTGAATTAAGATAGGAAAGGTGGCAACTAAAGTTAGGAAATGCACCGAAACCCTGACTTTGGTGAATTAATATAGGAAAGGTGGCAAGGATGGTGCATTTATGAAGTGAAGATCATAGGAAAATTTTAGCAAGTGGACATGACTAGAGGATCGATGGGTAATTAAGATCGGTATGTGAAGAGTTTGGAAAATTATTACCTCTTGGCCCTCGATTAGTGAAGTTAATAATAGAGTTTGGCGTGGAGAAGAAGGAACATAGAAAGTTTAAAAGAGTGGTGGTGGTGGTGATGTAGCTGCAATAGTTTTCAAATGGAGGCCAACTTCACTCTGCATTCGAGGAGGCAATTAAACCCGTTTTATGGTGAAGCTTCTGATAAAAGATTAATGGGTATGTTTTTATTTAGTGATGGGAGGTTGGTACAAAGTGTGTGGATGATTTTGGGGAAATCCTTTGGAAATATAAGGCACAGATACAACACTAACATGGATGTATACTCCTTGATTATAGCATGGGGTTTGGACTTGGGGGAATCAACAAGCATAGTGAGAAGTTATGGAGATGATTGCGCATAGATATTTCTTGGAAGGATTAGAATCAATACTTGAATGGGTAGTTCCAGGTGAAGGTTTCAACATCCAGGAAGGCTTTGAAAATGTGGAACTGGAAGGGGCAGAAGGATGCATACCTTTTGTGCATTGGTCGGAGGATGAGATTAAAAATCAATGCAAGGAAGAAGCAAGGTTAGGCTGGGAAGCATTGAATCTCTTTATAGAGATGATGAAGGTGGAAGGACAAGAGAAAGTGAAGGAAAAGTGTATGAAAGAAAAGGGACAAAATGTGAGGAAGCGAAAGATGAATTAACATAATTTTTGTAGAATTTGTAGTTTTTTGTAGGGTTTTTGCATAATTAATGCAAGACTAGTACTAAATTTTTGGCTTGTTGAAATATGTAAGGTAGATACAGATAGTTGTGGAACTGGTTTTAGTTGGGCACAATTACTTTTTCTATTATGAAGCATGTTAAGATGCTTTTTTGAAAAAACTGTTATAGCTATAGGTGATTTTTGGATGGTTGATGAAA